>JAODXP020000008.1:1974862-2132362 GCA_027497455.2 Sardinella longiceps
TCATACCCACTTTACAAATCATTCCTTCACATCTGATCTAAGATAAAAGTCCTTTGAACCTGCCTTAAATAAGTCAAATGCTGGAATGAAACACTGGCAAATACATGATCAGTTCTAATATAACTTACAGTAATTTACCATTAAAATAATTTCAAGCTACTATATTACAGTAAAGTAGTACTGGGCAAGCCTGTGATTTTTACCTCCCCCTATAGATGATACAACAACATTGTACTTATGTTTGACAACCAAAGCTAGGAACCAATGATGATCATTTTGGAGGAGTTATGTTGACTGACAACTGACAATGGTTGTAAGTGCTTGTCCTGTAACTGTGCTTATCAGGAGGAAGGTAATGTTGATGTCAGCAGTAACAGTGATAACAAAGATCATGGAACACTGAGCTCCGCTTCCCGCAACCCTCTCTGTTATGACTTCACTGTTGGTCTGTCAACATTGGGATGTGTGAAAGTTGGCATATTATTTGAAACATAAATTGGCATGTGTGCATGAGTGTGTGTTTGTGTGTGTGTGTGTAACTGTTTGCCACTCTAATTTACCCCTCCTCTCCAAAACCAAATGCATCCACTTGAGTCCATCCATCCTGAATGAATGAATCCGACACTTCCAGTTAAATGCAGTGCTCCGTGACAAACCACAGCAAGAGCCATCCACTTCAGCCCATACGTGAGAGGAGCTGTGAGCTTTGGCACAGCTGCTACCCCAGTTAGAGCAGCACAAAACAGATCACTTCACATGGCCATGTACTGTACTGTAGCAGGCCATCTGAGCAGGCCCCCATTGCATACTGATGACCCTCCAACAGGAAGCAGACACGTGAGACCAAGCATAAACACAATTCACCATCAACTCAGCTGGCTGTGTGAATTGGGCAACCCACTGGTCTTTATGGATGTTTTGATGGGTAAAAATGTGTGGTGATTTAACATTCATATTGACATACAGTACAGGAGCAGAAAAAAAAGAACTGTAAAACTGAAATATGTTGGATTGGAAACACCTGCGCCAGAATGTGTTCCACTGCTCTGATGCTCTGTGTTCACTCCAGTGTAGTAATTGTGGCCGTAACCGCAGCGGTGAGCTGAGAAGAGTTGAGGCAAAGGCCAGCCCAGCATACAGGTTCTCTGTGGGAGCACAGCACAGTGCTGCTCTATCATGTCTGTGTGTGGAGACTTCCAGCACCTTCCTCCCATCCTCCCTTCGAGCTCCTGAGAAAAGCAATCGCATCAGCACCAATGTGCTGAGGTCAGCAGTGCATTAGGGCCCTGTACTGGCTATCACATTCCTGGAAGTTATGGACAGCTCATTCTATTGTTTTCCTGCCACTGACTGATAATTGTGCGACTGGCAACTCTGTTGCTTCTCAAGAGCAGGATAAAGCTTGTCTTTTTAATGGACTATTTCACTTGACAAAACCACCTTATTCACCTCATTTTCTGCTCAGATCTAACCCTTATTGCTATGACAACATGCCTGTTACATTATTCAGATGCTGACACCATGACTTTTTCACCCACTCATTTGCAGTGACAATGTTAATTGTAATTATATTGACCCCCCCTAATCACAGAGGGACTCTAATATGCACAGCAATGTGCTGAGAAAGGGTGCAGATAACACTACAAATCATATGAAATAGTGCCTTGCAAGCAGTTCCTCTGAATACAGACTACACACATGTCACAAGGGAACACACAGGGGCCTGATATGTTCCTGGTCTTTGAACTGAGTTATTGAGTTATTTATATTCTAGTATTAATATTCTATTATAGTCTATGTTGATTTTTTACCTCCGCCAAGGAGGTTATGTTTTGCTCGGCGTGTGTGTGTCTGTGTGTGTGTTTGTCTGTGAGCAACATAACTCGAAAACTACTGCAAGGATTTGGATGTATTGGGACAAGTAAGAACTGATTCTATTTTGGTGGCGATCGGTGATCCAGAACACCATCTGTGACCACATTGTCTTGGCGGAGGTCTGTGCCCTCTGAGCGCTTTTCCAGTTTATTAAATAATTTCATGGAGAAATTACATGTTGTTTTGACTGTTGCAATGACAAGGGTCTGACCAAAAACATTTTGCACTTAATTGGGTAGCACTTTTCTTAGATTTAAAGTATTTACGATTGCATCTGCGAGAGAGAGTCCTCTGAAATAAGAATGGTGATTTCAAAGCAAAATACATCAAGCAAAAGTGATTCCCTCACATTTGGTTGTCTCAGTCATTTATTTCCAAAGATGCTTTTCAAAAGAGGCAAGACATGGTACATAGCCAAGAAAACAACAGATGGACTGCGGTCCTTTCAGCTTTTTTGTTGAATGATGCTTTGCCTTTGAACTAGCATGATTTGTAGCACCATACCAAATGACAGTGACTTCTGGATTTGAAACATCTACTAACAAGTAACTTCTTACCCCACATCTCTAAAGAGACGAGTGTCACAGAGAGTTAACAGAGTTAACAGAGCACAGAAGCAAATGAGGGCGATTTCAAAGTCATTCACTGAGCTAATACGGCAATTTACCAGCATCCTGTAAGGCCTGCAGACAGAACATTTATACAGTATTGGAGCACAGTCCCCCATCTTACAGAGGCAAAGTAGTCTATATAGTCTTTATCTTACTACGAGTTGTGAAAAATAAAATCTGTCAGAATAGGATTGCATCCTTCTGCTTCAGTATCATCTGGTCAAATAAATTAATATACACAACAGAAATGTCTAATAGAGGTTTATCTCCACTGTACAATATACTGTATGAGAAAGTCTAACACATTTGCCTGTCAAACAGGTGTGTTTAAACAGCAACTGAATGCCCATTTCCTTTGCTTCATGGTCTGTGATCAATCAGACATCCCTGAGACAAAGAGCACATCTGTCACCACAAAACCAAACCAAATGAGAGAGAGATCATTTACATCTGCAAGGGCAAGCAAAAACCCAGCAGGACTGACATCCAGTAATAGTATCACATTGAGTATACTGTTGTGTGCCTCCGTCAAGGTTGACAAAAATTGACCATAGACATGGCATGATACAGGCAGCCTATGATGTCAATGTAGCTATCAAAGCCCACATGTTCAGCATATAATCCTAATCTGAGCACAGACACAGCGCACACAGTACCTGTCCCAGGAGCTGCATTTGTGAATCAGTAAGTCAAGAAGCCTCACAACATGGTTCTGATGCAAATGTCCATAGATACTGTATAGTATGCTACCAACACAGTCTGTATGAAGCATTGACTCTTCCGTGTGTGTGTGTGTGTGTGTGTTCGCAAACACACTCCACAGTTCCCATGGTATGTCGCCAGTGCTATGTGGAATGTTAGGAGAGCAGTGTGTGTGTATGTCTTTAGTCACATCCATTCTTTGACATCTGATAGAAGTCTGTAAAGTTCGGCTTCTTCAAAAGAGTTGACATCAGCTTTTTTCAGGATGGTTAAAGGGGTTTTTCACAAGGCAAGGAACACCTGAAGAATTTTTCTCTTTTTTCTCAAAGGGAAACACAGTGATGGAGGAGGAGAGGAGAGGAGAGGAGAAGAGAGGAGAGAGATCAAACCAGGAAGAGACTTAAGAGAGAGAGGTGGGCAGGCGACAGCTGAGGCAGCCCCACAGGAAATCCAACACTTGGTAACACTCAGAAATTCACTGGTTCTTCAAGCTGAGAGAGAGAGAGAGAGAGAGAGAGAGAGACTTGTTACACTTTAGTAGGCTATGTCTGTGGAGTGAATAATACAACTAATAATTTTTAATAGCCAGTTACCACCATCATTCTGCAGATACAGTGAGTCATAAAAAGAAATCTCTATTCAAAAAATACAAATTGTATGTAATTATGGTTGTCATAGAAATCTCACAGTTGTACTGAAAGGCAGGCTGGGTTGGTGTGCAGAGCAGGCTTGGTCACTGGCTGTGACAGATGGATCCGCTGAGCGCCTGATGTCTGACATGCTAATAATAGGGCTAGCAGCAGGTCCCAACCTGACCACAGCAGATCAATAGAGAGCCTCTCCTCCATAGGTCAACTACCCCTGTCTCACAACTGCCATGTTTTTCTTAATGATAATAAATTACAGGCCTCAGATTATTGCACTATGCTCCCATGTGGGCAAGCTTACGCCGTGTCCTTCAGTAAACACACAACCCCTGTGATAGTAACGCATTTCCAATCCCAGCATGCTCGGCGTCGGCGAGGTCATCTGAGGATAGAGTTATTGGATCTGACGGGCCCATTAGCGAAGTATTGATAAATTACGTCACCCGAGCCAATGCCATGATTTTTCAGAGATCACATATTGATTGTATGTAAAGCACAACACCCACTCTATAATCCCCAAAGTGAGTGTGTTTGTGTACGTGGGTTTTTTTTTTGTTGTTGTTGTTGTTTGTCTGACTACATGCGTGACCTTGCGGCATGTGTACCATGTAAGATGATGAGGAAGTAGGTCAACAGGGTCAATGCTTTCATTTACGAGCCCAAAAAAAAAAAGCGAGTTGCATGACTAAAGCCACATGACCTTTTCTGGGCCACACAGAGCTGGGCTGTTCAGGCAGCAGCAGAGACTTTATCTCTCATGACATGACCTCGGCAACTCTTCCTAGGCCATGGGAATGCACAAAACACACACACACACACACACCCTCACCCTCACACACACACACACACACACACACACACACACACGGGGCAAAGCAATAGTGCTGCAGGAAATCACAAGCCATTTACATAGAGATGGGGCTTGGCTATTTGTGTGAGTGCTTGTGTGTGTAAATATACTGTGTGTGTGTGTGTGTGTGTGTGTGTATCCAAACATCTCTATGTATAAGAGAATGAAATTAGTCTATTAGTGTGAGTGAGAGAGGCAGACAGAGAAAAAAACAGCATGCGTGTGTGGTGTGTGTGTGTGTGTGTTTCCAGAACTGGAAGTGTGAGTGTGTAAGAGTCCGTGACTAAAACATGCTAAGGAGACCCGTGCATACGCCAGCATTGCGTGAGCACAACGGTCCATTTGCATGTGCGCTGCTCCTTGCCTTAACCCGCAGTGCTTGGGTTGGTTGGGGGTGTATGGATGTGAGGAGAGTGGAGCAGGGCTCTGTCTGTGCGGTGGAGGAGCTCCTCGGATGAACCTGAGAGAGAGGGGACGGTGGAGGAGGATGTGGTGGAGGAGGTGGTGGTGGTGCTGGAGGTGGAGGTGGCAGAGGAGGAGGTGGTGGAGGGGTTAGTGGAGGTCTCACGGAATAGTCCCAGAGGAGCCCACGGGAATTCCAGTGTGGCCAAGCAGAAGCAGGCCTGCCTGCCTGCCGCACGAAATGGTTGGCCCTGTCGCCCGCGTCCCTGCCCACCCGTGCAAAAGTCATCAGAAGCGACGGGGGTGAAGTAATGCTGCCACGTGCTAGGCAGCGGGCTCGGACAAGCCGGCCACATTCGCCAGGCCGCTCCCGCTGGCTCTCTCTCCCTCTTTCTCTCTCTCTCTCTTTCTCCTCACCGAAGCCCGTCGTTCTCCTGTCTCCCTCCCGCCTCGGCTACACCTTCACCTTTCAAGGGAAACTCTGGACTCCAGACAAAGTCAATTCCTGATTTTAATCATTTAATGCATGGCTTTATATCAAACTGTCCTCAGTCAACCTTGTAACTCTCTTACACACCTGCGCCTTTGTGTGTGTGTGTGTGTGTGTGCGATGCGCATTTGGATTTATAGTAGGCCGTTTGATCGCATTAAACTTGGCTTAAGGTGCTGATGGTGAACGCTTGAGTGAGCCTATAGGTGCCCCTATGGAAGGAGTGCTATATGGGCGACGCATGTGCTGAGCGTGTCAGGGGTGTACTCACTTATTCTGATGTTTGGAGCCCTGCAGGTGTGCGTGGTACTGGGCCACTGAGTTGAGTGTGACATGGCAGACATCACATGTGTGACTTCGCTTTAGGCCTGAGGAGAGGATACACACACACACACACACACACAAGACATATACATACATGCGTCACAGTGTGTGTACACAAACACGCACACACACACACACACACCCACACACACACACACAGAAAGGGAAACATTACACAGGCAAAGATTAGAAGTATGCTTATTTGATTGCTTTCAGTGATAATACCAAAAGAAGCAATAAAGACGCATCAATATATTTTCTTCTCACAGTACAGTAATTTCCCAAATATAAGCCATTTATAAGTGTCAGTATTTAAAAACAATGTGTGTTGACCAAACCTGTGTATTTACCAAACCAAAGTATTAACGGCAATTTATTGAACATTACTTACAGAATCAGGATCAGATGATTTAATTAGAAAGCAGAATGTGTATGTTCTAGATGAAGGAAATTAGCTAAATCAATATAATAACCTCAGTTTATCAGGACATTGCAGTATATGTCCTGACAAATACTGTATATAGGCAAAGAACATATAATGTCTGCAGTGCCTGTGAACACGCACACACACTCACACGAGAACATATGCATAACCCTATAACAAATCCCCCCTAGCCTCAGGCACCTGTAACATACACAATGCACCCACACCAACGAATCGAAGTCGATCCGCTCTTTTGGAACAAGCCTGAGCGGAACTGAAGGTGACTCATGTGTTGCAGACGCGTGTGCTGTGCTGTGCAGCGCAGCGCGGGGCTTCCGTGCAGGGAGATTAGCTGCGGGGCGATGGGACGGCGTAGCGTTAAACGCGTCCCTCACATCTGTCACACAGGAGCACGGCTGCCTGCTGCCTACTCTCACACTTCAGATCGAGATTGGGGCCGATCTTCACACTGCTTATTTACATATGATACACCTGTACCTCCCTATACAATCAACACACTTTGGGTCGACTAACAATAATTATTATTCCCTCCACCAAGGAGGTAAAGTTTTTGCAAGCATCTGTCTGTGTGTGTGTTTGTCTGTGTGTCTGTCTGTGTACAACTTAACTCGAAAAGTACAGAACACTATCTAGAATTTATATTGTGTCTGTGAGGTCTGCTAGTGTTTTTGTAGTTGACTGTAAAATCTTCAACAATTCAGAACCTCATACAGAGAGATTGTTAATGACGCAGTTGCACAAAGGTGAATGAGAAGTTGTCCTTCACCATGGGCCCAAGGTTTCTTCCTAAAAAGAGTTACTGCAAATAGAAAGTTTTTCCTTGCCCCTGTTTCCCATGGGTGCTCCTCGTACTGTCTGTAAAGCGCCACGAGGCAACTGTACTGTATTTGCTCTACAAATAAAACTAAATTGAATTGAATTGAATATTTAACCCATCCTCACCTCTGCTAGACTAACATCTTATGGGTCATGAGTGCAAGAGGCACTGCAAGTGCATAGCAAGAGGCTATAGCGTAGCCACAGGAAGCTGTTGGAAGGATGCTCAAATAACAGGGCCATCTGAGGGACATGACTAACGTTGCTCCTGGATCCATGACTAGCATCCAAATCATTCTCCTCTATTTAAAGCAGTCATGACAAATAAGCCATGAGTGCCAGTCAATGCAGGCTTCTATCAGCCATCTCGTGCTAATTAAAAATAGACGCTCTATCAATTAAGCATAGATATGTGAACAGCTGTGGTATTAAAAGGTAAGTTTGTTATAGAAGCTTTCGCAGAAATCTGTGGGGGGAAAAAAACGGGTCAAACCTAAATGCTTAAATTAGCTGGAAAAGCTGGCTATTTAATGGCCAATTTGTAGCAATTTCTCTTTCTCCCCATTCCGATCTTATCTCTTCTCTACTCACAATCACAAAGCCCCCCCCCTCTCTCTCTCTCTCTCTCCTTTCCTCTATTCCTTTCTTCATATCCACACTAAAAAACTGAAGCAAAATAAAAGTTCATTTCATATTTTTTTGTATCCATCTTCCATTAAATAATAGATTTTCTGCACGCTGCTTGGCGGTAGACATATAAGGACAGATCCTGCAGTGTCTTCAATCACACACACTTATATAGCACATGGACACTGCTTCCTTTTGGTGCATGTTTTTGGACACCAATAAAGTGGGTCAATTCCATGTGTGCCAGAGTGTGTGTTTTTTTTTGGTCAATATAAATACAGCTGAGAAGTGTGGGTAAGCAGCAAGCAGATTAGTAATCATGGGGGAGCTGAACACAAGCCAGGCTTATTTCAACCATCCTGAGAGAGAAGAGAGAGACATGCTGAGAGACAGACAGTGAGGAGAGATGGAGACAGACAGACAGAGAGAGAGAGAGAGAGAATGGGAGAGAGAGAGAGGCTAGTGAAGGAGAGAGCGCTTCTGAGAGCTAGCTGTAGCCGCAGCAATGAGTCACTTGTGAGTCAGAGACTCAGCGGGGCGAGTGCTGGCTTAGCTTAGCGCTCCTATCACACACACAGCCACTAATGTTTCCTCAGCGTGAGCCTGCACCTCTGTCCTCTTTAGGTACCTGCCAATACGCCCCGTCGCTGCCCTGACCTTTCTTTCCCGCCGCTTGACTTTGGCCAATAGCATTCAGGTAGCACAGATTAGCATGAGCGCTCAGGCTCACAGTTAATTACCCGCTGATAATTCCCACGCAGGAAGTCTCATTTGATCTCTGCTAAATAATGTAAGTCCTTAATGACACGCTTGCCTTTGTGTGCGCTTTCAAGTGTGACTAAACAGAACGGCACGAGACTCTATAGTCTATGCATGAGCAGCCGCTTGAAAACGAAACAGCATTTACGATTATCTCCCATCTACACACAGACTTACTCAGTTGTGACACACAAGATTAGAAAGGTGACAATAATGTAAATATGTATTTACGATATCATATGTGACCATAAGAGGGTCACACAAACATGCTTTGACACACATGTATGCAATGCACAGACTTGAGTGTGTGTTTACCATTGAGTTCCCCCAGCTCCAGGCTTTCGCCCAGCTGTTCCAGTAGCTGAGCCCGTGCCGCATTCTTCTTGTGCTTCTTGCCGTCGTAGTGCTGCTGCGCCATGCCGGGGTTGTTGAACCAGGCCTTGCACAGCTGGCAGTAGCGGTGGGACACGCGGCCCTGTCTGGAGGGCACTGAGACGGGCATCTCTCCCGCTGCCACCTGGCCCGTGCTGGCCGTCACCTCTGCAGAGAAACACAGAGAGAGAGACAGACAGAGAGAGAGAGAGAGAGAGAGAGAGAGAGAGAGAGAGAGAGAGAGAGAGAGACAGACAGACAAGTGAGAGAAAAGAATCTCTGAGGAACGGGGTTGAGATAGAAAGACATGGAAGACCATCACTGCCACATTCAAATGTTGAAAAGAGAAAGCTGTTCTCGCAATGTTAACATTCAAGATCTATTAATTAATTCATTAATTAATATGATGAGCTCCACATGGACTTGACGGTGATAAACGCATATGGATCAGTGATGAGGTCCAGACTGTGTTGTAAACTGTGCCATAAAGCACTGACGGCTCCCTAGTGGGAAAGCCCCCTGATTGGGCCAATCAATATTTGCATGAGCGGCTAAAAGAGCAATCTTGAAAGACCGTGTACATTGCATGACACCAAACATGAATAAAAGATGGCAAAGTGGTCGGGATAAGAGGGCGGGGATAATTGTACTGGGATGTTTTTCCTGGCAATTTACCTTACCTGTCAGAGCTTGTCAAAGGATAGATGCATGGGTCTAAAAAGCCTTTTGTCAATTAGGGCATTTTCTGGTCCACAGAGCGCAAATGAGAGCTACAGTAGACCCCCCTGGGGGGCAGCCTTTAATGAGCAGCGAGAGTCGTGATGCTAATGTGATGAATAGGCGGCACCAGCAGACACATGAGGCAATCTGTCTGCAGGCTTCAGGTACGTAACTGTAACTGGGCCTGTGCGTTTGGGGCTCCTCGTTTCTGGAGCACAGACGAGCCTCGCTCGGCATTATTCACTTTAATTACCGCCAAGCCCAGCCAGGACAAAAGGCATCAAACTTTACAATGGTCCTGGGAGCCTCATAAATGTGATAGATTGAGTGACAGACATTAACTGCAGCATCAGTTGAAAGCAAAGAACAAGGGATGAGTCACCCACTTTTTGTGTGTGTGTGTGTGTGTGTGTGTGTGTGTGTGTGTGTGTGTGTGTGTTGCTGAAAATCTTTGAGGGAAAGAACACTGGATTGCCAAGAATGTGCACTCGTCTCGTTGAGCTTATTAATTGCACTCAAATGAAAATCACCAGCCATTGTGTGACACTCATGGCTTGTGTGTGATGAGGAAAAGGGGCGGCTTGTACAAGTCGTGCGTCTCCTCTTTGTCATCACAGGTCAGAATAGATGTGAAGGGAACAGCTGGTCTAATCAGTGGGGTTTGCATTTGCAATGTTTCACACAAAGGCAATCCGACAAAAACACTGAATCTTTACCCTTCAGAAGCTTTTGATTTACTAATACGCTTCACAAGTGTTTACACAACAACCAGTGGCCAGATGGTCCTCTTCTACGCATCATGAGCCTTTAGTCATGGCATTCATAAAGTCAGTGTCAGAAAGGACGGATTCTCTGTTGAAGTACTCAATATGTATAACTGTGTCCTGCACATACTAATCAATTCTGATGACAAAAGGCAAAATACCAAACCTCTCAAACATGAAGGGATGTAGGAACCAATAAAGACCTTATCATGGGCAACCACAGAGATAACCACAAAGAGAACAATTTGCAGTCCGGTGAAATCAGACATTCAGCCAGAAGGCAGCATTTGTGCATGGGCAATGTGTAGATGTAGGTCTTATGGGCTGTGGGTCTTAAAGGCTACGTATAAGGACCCTATGGGCTATGACCTTATGAGCTATGGGCCTCATGCGCTATGTGTAAGGCCTTATGGGCTATGGGCCTTAAGGGCTAAGTACAAGGACCTTACAGGCTATGGGCTTTATGGGCAATTTGTAAGGACCCTATGGGCTATGTGCTTTATGGGCTATGTGTAAGGACCCTGTGGGCTATGTGCTTTATGGGCTATGTGTAAGGACCCTGTGGGCTATGTGCTTTATGGGCTATGTGTAAGGACCCTGTGGGCTATGTGCTTTATGGGCTATGTGTAAGGACCCTGTGGGCTATGGGCCATATGGGCTATGTGGACCCTATGGGCTATGGGCTTTATGGGCTATGTGTATGGACCCTATGGGCTATGGGCTTTATGGGCTATGTGTATGGACCCTATGGGCTATGGGCTATGGGCTTTGGGCTATGTGTATGGACCCTATGGGCTATGGGCTTTGGGCTATGTGTATGGACCCTATGGGCTATGGGCTTTATGGGCTATATGGGTCTTATGGGCTATATGTAAGGACCTTATGGGATATGGGTCTTATGGGCATTATGCAGTCATACCTATTGTGCTATCTCTTGCAACACATTGGGGACTTATTAATTTTTTTTTCAGCAAAAGCTCACAGAAATTGACACCTGCGGCAGTCTGATATGAAATATGCATGTTATTCAGAATAACTACCAGCAGTCAGCGCTTTGTAAAACAAGTGAGCAGATTTCAAGACCAGACTTCACACAGCGAGAGGCAAGAGGACAAATCTGTCTGGGGGAGTCCACAGCAGGGGTCCTGAGCTTGGCCACGGAGAGAGACAGATAGATATTGAGAGAGAGAGAGAGAGAGAGAGAGAGAGAGAGAGAGAGAGAGAGAGAGAGAGAGAGAGAGAAATGACAGCTCGGAATAAAAAACACATAAATGACAGAGTCCCTCTGTCCCTCTCTGGTCTGGTTGATTGCACACTGTTCTCTGTGAGTAGCCAGTGCACTAAAGCACTATCTGCCTCTAAACTGCAGCCCCCTGGCAGCTGTAAAACACAGCCAGTCCAACCAAGACGGGATGCAAACACATCACTGGAATTTTGCCAGGCCCATGTAGCGCATGCCAAGGTCAGCTTCCAAGCAAAAACACGTCTGAGACCTAAAAATAATGGCCAGTGTGAGAACACAAATCAAACTCAACGAGTCCCTGCTTCAGTAAAAAACAGAAATTGAAAGAGCATGTTTTCAGGTTAAGGCCAGACCACCTTCAGAGTTGCACTGTGTCGGCAAAAACATCAGCTGTGACGGATTGTTCGAATGTCTGGCTCAAGGGTTTAGTGGTGTTGGCCAAGGTACACAATAAAGAATAAATATTTCACTTCAGAAGCCAGACTGGCAAACAAAGTGGCATTGTGGGGGAAAAAGGTGTTCAATAGTTATTTTACTTTTTGGTCTACACCTTGGACTGGCAAACTTTCCTTTGAAAGGGCAAACAAGGTAGAAGAACATTCTGGAACATCCATTGCCTTGAGAGAACTCAGTTTGACTTCTCTGTGGGAGTCGAGACTTGGCTGCAGTAAAAGCCAAAGTTCCATTCCATGCCACAATAGTCCAATTGAGGAGATCAAGGCAGATTTATAGAGACTGCACTCTTAATCCTGTTTTTGAAGTTTCCTCAAGACAGCACATCTGATATCTTCTTCACATTGACAAGACATGAAGAAAGAAATTTACAACCAAAGTTCATTGCTATTCCATTTCTTATTCATGTATGTCACCCTAACCCTAACCCTAACCCTAGCATTCACACAAATACTTCTAAAGAGATACATCTTTAAAGAGCAGAGGAGGGACAGACAGAGAAGTGAAACATTTAAGGCCATGTTCTCATTTGAGCACAAGGGAGTTCCATATCAGAATAAGAAGCAACATGAAGACAGGCCTTTGCTTTTGCAGACTTGCAGACTAGCTCTTGGTCACCACACACACACACACACACACACACACACACACACACACAAACACACACACACACACACACACACACACACACACACACACACACACACACACACAAAACACACACTCACACTCATTCATACACACTCAACCACAAGATGATGATCCACCCTGCTTTTCCTCTTTGCTCATAGAGCCCCATAAGTGTACTGGGTCCTCGGTCTGCCCACCCCCTGCCCCCACCAAAGCAGCGCTTCTCTCCTGGTCTTACTCAGACACTCCTTCTTTTTGGGGTCAATTCTCCCCGCGGGCCATCCTAGCCCATCCTGTGAACACTGATGCATACTGAGCCTGTGAGTCAGCGGTGTGTTTTGGGCCGAGTCTGTTACCTTAACCCGGCCATGTGCTCCACCACTGGGACGTGGTGCCACTTCAGAGCTAGCCTGCTCTTGCTCGGGATAAGAAAATGTGCCTGAAATATTTAAAAGGGCATCCCACCCAATATGCTTTCTCCTGTTGTCTTAACTGCTTGAAACGGATTAGTGGTGTGTTTACTTCCCCTGAAAACAATACATGTAACTGCAGCCCACAATTTTGCTCTTGCTTTTGCTAGCTTATTGAAACATTTGCCATTTTACTACAATGAAAGCTACAGAATTGAATTACTGTAACCTCAATTTCACTTTTTTGTCTCTTAGCCATAGTAAACAGAACCAGGTGTAGCTGTCTAAATGAGTCACTTCAAGGTAATGTGCTGGCACACAGTCTTGAGTTGGAGAATTTGATCAGTATGCAACAATATCTGCATGAACCTTGCATCACACAGACAAGAATGAACTGTAACCCATTGCCAGTGATTGCATAGTCACAGACATGAAGGAGTGCTATAGACAGCACAGCACAGCACAGCACACACACCCTCCTCCAGTCTGTAAGACAGCAAGAGGGTGGAGAGGAGTGGAGAGGAGAAGAGAACAGATGAGAGGAGAGGGGAGGAGAGGAGAAGAGAGGAGAGAAAAAAAGGAGGGAAGGAGAGGAGAGCACAGTAGAGGAGAGAAGAGGGGAGGGGAGGGGGAAAGGACAAAAGAATGGAGGGAGGACAGGAGAAGAGAAAAGAGGAAAGGACAGGAAGAGGGAAAAAAGGACAAAACAGGAGAGGAGAAAAGAGGAGAGGAGAAGAGGGGAGAAGAGGAAAGAGGAGAGGAAAGGAGAGAAGACGAGAAAACAGGAGAGGAGAGGAGAAAAGAGAAGAAGAGAAGAGAAAAAGGAGAGGAGGAGAGGAGAAAAAGAAGAGAAAAAGAGAGAAGAGGAGAGGAGAAAAGAGGAGAGAAAAGGAGAAAAGAGGAGAGGAGAAGAGAGGAGAGGAGATGGGTAGTAGAGTAGAGCCCGCAGTCATGTGTCCTCACATGCGCCTCTCTCGGGTGAGCGAGCATCAGGTGTGCAGTCAGGGCTACTCTGTCAGAAAGCTCTGCATCTGGGCCTCTCAGTCCCAACACACACACACACACACACACACACACACACACACACACACAATCACAGGCTCCACTTTTTTAGTCTCCACCGAGACAAGACAAAAACGAAACAAGACAAGCACTGAGACTCTGAGCTCTGAGACTGAGTATGGGGGCTTAGGGGAGAGCAAGGCCAGAGTGGCTCAACTCTACTTAAACCAACTCACACTGATCCCCCTTTCAGACCTTTCCATTCTTTCTTTGATTCTCTCTTTCATTCATCAGTCTTTCTTTCTTTGTTTCTTTCTTTTTCTTGACCCACTCTCTCTCACACAAACACACATGTTGGTGTCTCATTTCTCTCTCTCTCTCTCTCTCTCTCTCTCTCTCTCTCTCTCTCTCTCTCTCTCTCTCTCTCTTTTTGTGTGTGTGTGTGTGTGTGTGTGTGTGTGTGTGTGGATGATTAGAAGGCGAGCCCTACCTTTGGAGCTGATGGCTGGGGGCTCCCCTAGGAGCAGTTTCAGCCTCTTGGCGTGAATCTTTCCCTGGTAGTGAGACTGGGCCACCACGGCTGACGTGAAGGACATGTTACACAGCGTACAGCACTTGTTCTTATCCACATCTCCCTCCTCACTGCCCTGTAGCACGCACACACACACACACACACACACACACACACACACACACACACACACACACACACACAGCATGTGTAAGTACATTCATTCACATAGGAATAATAAAAAACACAGCATATATAAAGTATTTATCACAAACACATTTGACCCAACATGTTTAAATAATAACTACTCTGTGGTGTGTTAAAGCAAAAATATAAATAGCATCCATCCTCTTGATGGCTTTCTTAGGCTATGGAAATGAAAGGTGGTTAGTATTCATTGAACAGGCAGGAGAAATGTGCAATTCATCATTCGTCAATGCATGTAGGTCATGGTGTAGAAAAGTAATTTGCACACTTCTAAAAACAGAATGCATTGCTCTTCCCAATACCTATCTGTGACACAGTTACAACATGGCAGTGGTCCTTATTCATCCTTACCACCTTTTTTTCCTAAGGAAAACTGGATGTGATTACATGTGCTCCTTCCAGGCACCCAAAACTACTCCTCAAAGCCAGCACAAAAGACAAGCACTTCCTGTAAGCTTATTAAGTCTGCAGTCAAGCAATGCTTTCCTAAGTGTTGCTTATTGGGTGCATGATGACAGAATCAAAAAAGGGGCAAAAGTCACATTAACTTTTACAGGCAGTCCGACTTTATTCCCATAACGATCAGAAGTCAATATGAGCTGTGAGAGGAAGTCGATTGCTGCCGGTGCTGCGGACTGCCTGGCCGCTAAGCTCCCGCTAAGCTACTCAGTGCTGTGTTTGCAAACGAATGAGCATGATTTAACCTTCGCTCAGCCGCTTGAGCAGGCACGGTCAGATTGAGGGTTAAATAAACACACACGCACATGCACACACACAAACACAGACACACACACATACATACACACACACATACTCACATGCACGCACACAGAGGGACGACATATGTGCCCATTTATCATGTTGTGAGATGACTCTTTGAAACTCACATACACTTAATGAATCATGTAAACGTGTGTAATGTTTAAACCATTTTTACCTCTATGAATAAAACAGTGTTACAATTTGCCCAGCAATAGGTCAACAGCAGCCTAATGCATTCCTTCCGTGTGTATCTCCTTAGCTGCCGGGCATCTGTGTCCACTCAAGCTGAGGGCGCATTCACTCCTGTACACACACACACACACACACACACACAAACACTCACACACACACACTATCACACACACACACACACACACACACACACACACACACACACACACACTGACACACACACACACACACACACACACACACACACACACACACACACACACACACACACACACACACACACACACACACACACACCACTAGGTCTTTACATCCATCCCCCAAGGCAAAGCCTTCATCACTTATCCTCTCTTCACTGCCTGACCTTGGCTATTTCACACTGCATGAGTTGTAAACATAAACATCAACATATGCATTCCCCCAACTCCCATGTGTCTTCACGTTCATGGGCAGGTTCACAGCTCAAGTAGTCATCTGTTGTGCAGATACTGTAATTACCTTGGGAACATCATGCCCTCACAACATGCACTGTCACATTTCACTAACTCCCCAAGTCCCCAAGATAACATATAACACACATGCACTACAGAATCTGCATGAATATGACGACTGTATGGATCCAAGTAGATAAAGCACATTTCTGAGATAATTAACCAACTCTTCACCAAAACTGACACATTGTGACACGCTCTGACAAATTACACTTTGAATTAAGCATGACATCTTTGAGCACTTCTGAAGGAATCCAATTAAAGTCAAAATAATAAAAAAAAAGACGCCTCTTCATGAATTTGAAATGATTCTGGCTATCTTAGAGAGTGCATGGTGCAAAGCACCAGAAGGCTCCATTGATCCCCATGGCTGTGGTGTTCAGAAGCGTAACCTTGGGACACTCATAGCGGGGCTCATTCACTGATGTAGGGGAGCCAGGACGGACGGACGGGCAGGGCATCTGTGCAGAAGTACACCCTCTTCAATCATCAAAGCATGTGCCATCCTGCACTAGCCCGCATGCTAGGGAGAGAGAGAGAGAGAGAGAGAGAGAGAGAGAGAGAGAGAGAGAGAGAGAGAGAGAGAGAGAGAGAAAGAGCGAGAGACTGGTTCCTATAGTGCTTCCATGCATGCTTTGATCCCAGTCTAACCATGGTTACAGTGGAGCAATACTAACACATGGATATGTTTATGCTGATCAGCTAAACCTTTGTTATTGCATTGATATGGATTAATATCCCTGGCATAATAGCCCTATTATATTTTCCTAATCGGATAAAAAGACAGGACACACAAATGATTTGATTTACTAGTAGCAAAGAGAATCTATTACAGGCCAACCCCTGTCTCAGCCTTTTAGTCCATTTGAATTTTTAAGGCCCATCATGGACAGGTGGGTCTCTTCTACATTATTGAGAAGAGCACTTTTTTCCCAGCGGGGATGTAATGTGAGTCCTTACAGAGAGTTCGATTAGAAATAAAAACAAGCCACAAGGTGCCCACAGGACAGCAGTGATTTAAGCAATGCCAATGAAAAGGAGTCGAAGCATCTGCAGGTATCATTTAATCAGCCAGAAAGCCTCCTCCCTCCCTCCCACCTACTCCCCACCCCACCCCCCTCTCACAAGCTCCAGGTTCCCGCCCATGGTGTGCCAGTGCTGGAGGAGGTGCTTTCTTTCATATGTCCCTTGGGACCCGTGTGCTGTGCCCTCAAATCATCGGCCGTGGGCTTGGCAGGCTGTCACCGAGTGGGTGGTCAGGGAGAGGCCAGGCCAAGAGCGCATCCACCACCAATGACCCAGAAGAGAGACCTGCTCTTCCCCTTCCTACTCTCCACAGACACTCCACACTAACACAACACACCAACAGTCTCTCTCTGCCTCCATCCCCCTGCAGCCCTGCTTCCTTTACCATTGTGCAGAGCAGAGGAAAAACATCACTTCAGACCGACAATGGATGTTTACATACAGCCAAAAGGGCCTGGAGCATTGTCCATGTGACAGCAAAATAATCAGGGCTACGCTCGAAAACACAATGGAAGCGGACGATCAATACACTGTGGGTGTGAAATCACTGCCTGGACAGTTGCTATGGGATGCTGAAAAACAAGAGGAGGAAATCTCTTCTGGCACAAGGAATAAATCATGTGAATTTTGTCAATCTTTTAGCGGAGATGTGGAAAATAAGATCACAAAACACAGGGGCTAAGACTTCATGTATTAATCTGGTGGTTTTAACACAGAGAGCATGTGTATGCTATTACTCCAGTCTAAAGCAGCAGCATGGAGTTGCTGACAAAAATTATGTGCTGATAATGTGCTTAATGGCATAAATGAAAATGTCTTTCACACTGCCGTTCTCTTTTTATAATTGCCCATGTATCACACTAAATGTATTTTTGTTCCTAGAAAGCATATGATAATGGTAATTAGTGTATACTCATGCATACTACAGAACAAAAAATATGCATTTAACCACATTAAGAAGGCATAAATCTGTGCATCCAAATGATTTGTTAATACTAATGCCAATGTTTTATTACCATTATATAATTCCTAGACTGATTAAGATGTCTATTAAAGCTTGACTCATTACTGATTGTGGTGTGGAATGGCGAATTCAGTAAATGTGAGTGGGGATACACATAACATCACAGATTACTGTACCTCTGTCCGTAGCTTCTTGGCTGGGCAGCCTCCATCAACGGGGTGGAGCATGTAGTAGAGACGCACTTTATTTGCATGTTTTCGACTCTGGGAACAAATCAGATAGATCAGATTGTCATTATGTCACTATTATTTGGTTGAAGTTCACATATTAGGGGGAAAACGGTATGCATAATTCAGCAGTGACAATTTTACATTGGCAGCAATGAAAACAAAAGGACTAGTGTGTTGTTTAGAGCCGACTATCATCACTGCTGAAAGCCACACAGGCATCTCCATTTTTATGCTGACCCCTAGGCAATAATTCTGAGATTTATTGATTGCTACTCTGCTCTCTCAGATGCATGCCCTCCTGGAGCCCTGCACTGGTGCTGGTTATTTATATTGAAAAATCTTTGTTATGGGCTGGATTGCATTTGCATAACTGTGGCGGCGCTGTGAAGTCTGATCCCCACTAGCATAAAGCAGAGAAATGGTCATCACCACAAGATCAGACATCTCCACGCTCTGACACATTTAACAAGCCTTGACATTTCCAACTTAGAGAGAAGAAGGCAGCATTCCTTCGTCTCATTAGCCATGTGGAGTCTGCCACTTAGTCATATTCCATAGTTAGCCTTGGATGATTTTTCAGAGTTCATTTTTTAGGGTGGGAGCACACACACACACACACACACACACACACACACACACACACAAAAAAAAAAAATCTGTTGCAATTTAAATGATGTGCATGTTTACAGTTTTCCGGTTGACTTTAATATGTTGAGCTAATGCAATTTTCAGCCAGGCTACCACCTCACTTCCGGATCTTGTGTGTTGCCTTTGTTTGGGCGGCTGCTGAACTGAACTGCACCCAAATTGCTCAGCCATTGATGTTTGTCTGCACAGCACATGAAGCACAATACCACTATGGCCCCCGCTGGCCCTTCACTTCCTGTGGAAATGCGCTTGTAAGGGCCAATCAAATGTTACCAATGACAAAACATCTAATTGCGAGGTTTACAGAACTCTAAGGATAATGTCAGAACATTTATGGGATGGTCGAATGCATTAGGTGGTAGATGTTAGAAAGAACATAAATAATCAGAAATGTTATGGCATGGCACACAGAGAGTTAAGATAAAGATAAATGAATGGTAGTTTATTGATACAATAACCTAGCCTGGCTCGCGCCACCATGTTCACAAATGAACCATGGTCTGGCAAAGCTAACATTGCTCGGGAATTCCGTGTGGGATTAATTTAAAAATCTATCAAATGCTATCAAACTTCTATCGATGTTATGGGACAGAGCTGGACAGGGTCATTGTAAGCTTGCCTCCTTCAACCTGCTCGTTTCTCATTAGGTCCTGTTTTTTTCTGGTCTCGAGAGTTGAGGAAATTGCCTCCTTGGCCATACTGACTTGGTCACGAAATTTCATGCAGCGACAGAAAGTATGGGCGGGCCCAGGCTAACAATAACCAACAGCTTAAATGTTGCAGATACAAGTGATATGGAACCTGAGTATACATTACAGTATTACTGTAAGAATCAAACCTGAGAGATGAATGAGCATGAATGATGAATGAGAGAGAGAGAGAGAGAGAGAGAGAGAGAGAGAGAGAGAGAGAGAGACCCTCAGCAGGGATGAAAAGAAGAAGAGAAGAGATTAGAATACAGGAGCATCTCAAGAAAGAGAAAGTTGCCACAGAGAAGCAGAGAAGAGAAGAAGAGCCTCAACACTGTATTGGCTTTCTGTAGCCTCAGATCCGCTGCTATGCATTTGACATTGACCCCTGCCTTAACCCCAAAAGACCCACCACACCCCTATAGTCTCTCAGAGGGCACAAAGAGTCTATAAAGCGCCACATAGTTCAGATTAAAATAAAACTATGATCAGATTGATGCCAAGGATCAATGAAAGGTCAACATGTGTATGTTATGTTAGCACATTATGTAGTTCCATAAACTTGGTAGATGATCTAAAGGTTGTCTGTGAGCGTCTGTGATCTGAGTGGAGAGCATCAAACAGAAGGATCAAAGGACTCTCTGACCAGGCCTACAGTGCCTGATTAGCACTCAGTCCACAGGGGTTTTGCAATGACATCATGACCTCAGTGGATGACCAAAGGTCTTTATTTACATTTAAATGTCACAAATTTAGTTTGATCAAAGATAATTATTCTCAAAGTGGATCACCCTTAGACGCTTGTCCATGCTTGGTGTGTGTGTGTGTGTGTGTGTGTGTGTGTGTGTGTGTGTGTGTGCAGGCATGTGTGCACAAATATCTCTTCCTCCGTGTGTGTGTATGTGTGTGTGTGTGTGTGTGTGTGTGTGTGTGTGTGTGTGTCTGCGTGTATGTGATTGTGTGTGATTGTCTGTGTGTGTCTGTCTGTGTGTGTGTGTGTGTGTGTGTGTGTGTGTGTGTGTGTGTGCGTGTGTGTGTGTGTGTGTGTGTGTGTGTGTGTGTGTCTGTCTGTCTGTGTGTGTATGTGTGTGTGTGTGTGTGTGTGGTGTGTGACAGAGAGTGTGTGCACACGCCTGCTTGCAGACATATCTATCCCTGTGTTAGTGTGCTACGCTACATCACCTCTGTGGGATGCTTCAAAGAGGAACAGCAGAGAACTAATTGATCCCAATCTACTGCAGTGTGTTCCTGCTGAGATGTGTGCCTCTGGGCGTCCTCTCCCATGGCTGTCACCTCACCTGCCTCGGCCCCTTCATCTAGTCAAGCCCAGCTGATTAACACCATCCACTTAGCATGCACCACCACTGGCAGGCAGAGGCCATAGGCAAAGCAGGAGCCTTTAATGCGGCCCAGAGTGAGCTGAGCACTCTTGCTTAAGACTGACTGGACTCGGCTCGTCTGACAGGAGATCAATGGCAGGGCCAGAGAGGAAGGAAAGGGTCAGTCTGCTGGTCCAGTGGGCAGACTGGGCTCCGCACAGGGGAGATGTCACAGAGCAGGGCTCGTGCTTGGTGCATGGCACGGAACATCCCTGAGGCTGTTTGTAACTTTTGAAATACGTTAGCAAAAGCTTCTACAGCATAATAAAGAGGGACAAACTAACAAACATATGATAGTCTTCTTAAGGTTTTGTTCAGTTGTGATTGACTTTGTATGAAAAAGCACTGAGATAAAAAAAGCCTAAAGTCTAAAATTAAAGCCATCTAATTTGGATGCAGATTGTGAATGATTCACTGCTATTGGCTTTTTCTGCTCCAGACAATGCTGCTATTCCCAGGGTGACAATGGGTATATTTCCATACTGTTCTTTGTGTGGGATCAAATATGAGTTCTCTTCTGATTGCGTGACAAACTGAAATGATTTAGGAACAGATACACACAATAGAAAATCATGAATGCTGATCCCTAAACAATATAGGCAAAAAGAAAACGCCTGCATTGTAAACATGAAATTTCAAGTCTTATCCTGTACAAGAAAAAGGATTGTTTTTTTTTCCTGTCTTAATGCTCATTCAGTTATATCCAGTCAAAGTTTGCAGAAAATTCAGACAGGCTCAAAAGAGCCTATGAATCAGATATAATCCTAATCAATAATGTATGCTTACCGTAAAATCTTCCCAACATCAAACAGTGTAATAATATTATGGAAAGAGATTAGCAAAAGATAGCTCTATTTTCATTTCATGCTTGTAGCGATCACACATGGCCCTTGCACGGAAAGGTCAAACCTACTCCAAGCAATTTGCTTGCATATGACTCTTTCATCGCCTTAGTGTGTAAAAAAAGAAATTACTCAGTTAATTAGATTAATGAGTCAACAGCTGGTTTTGTACAGGCCTGAACTGGTATCTTGACATCGCTCTGGATACATGTCAAATAGCAATTAATTCCAAATGAGAAGAAAGAAAAACATTATATGAGGGGAAAAAATGCTTCAATATCATAACTCAATGGTTTGGTGGTAGCCACAGTCAAAGCCCTGATCCATTAGACAGTGTTTAATGAGCTAGTCTTCACTATAGCCTCTCTCTCCTTAGCAACTTCATCTATCTATCCTACAAGAGGCGAGCGAAAGCTACATGGGTCATTGCACCACTGAAATTGCCTTTCTCTCCATAATAATTATTCTGTTCCATAAATCATCAGACTATTCATCTTAGATAAGGCCAGTGTGATTGCAATAGCATGTACAGTGGGCTCCCTCACACACTCTTACTCCAACTGTTACATATCCCTGCCCACATATTTTGGTTCACTAATATACGCAAACCCACACACACAGTATATTGTGTGGGTTTGCCTTGGATAACATTACATGATGTGCTATGAGAGGGCCGTATAGCTTTCAAAGTTGTATTTAGCTGGCTGAAAAAAAAGGAAACGATGAAGCTATATGATAATCCCAAATCAGCAGCACCTATGGGTGTTGTGATTGGCTGGCATGTGCTTAAGATCCACACGTATAACGTTACTCACTTCATAGTGGGCGACCCTCTGGGACTCGGAGATGAGCTGTGCGCTGCATACTTTGCAGTAGGTGTCAGTGAAGAGGACCTGATCCACTTCAGTAGACTTCATCTTTAAAAAAAAAAAAAAGTTCAGTTGCAAATTTTACCCATATTTATCAGTGAAGCACATCCCTGTATTAAAACATTGATAGAAAATGAATGTTACATAACAGACAATAACAGATCAGATAACAGATGGTTTTCTAAAAGTGAAATTACACTACAGGATGGCAGTTCAGCAAGACCTGTTGAGACTGTGTTACCCTGGAAACTAAGTAATTAACCTTTAGAAATTGAGTCGGCAAGAAAACTTTAGAGTTGAGAGAAAACATTTGAAGAGTTCAGATGCAAAACCCCCTAACTCCACTTGACCACTTTTTGAGAAAAAGGCCATTTTTTATCAGGCGTTTACAGTGTTTTGATTGTAAACAGATATTTTAGACGGGGAGCAGGTTTTATTTTATTTTTTTCACAAAAACATTTAATTTACATATTCTAGATTCATACAGGATTCACACAATATCATTAACTCATTTTTCACAAAAATGGTGTTTAGGGGGTTTTGCATCTGAACTCTTCATTTTTTTCTGCAACTATTCCTTGACAAACTGGAGCTTCCATTGACCGTGAAGCATGCACAATTGTGGATTCCTGGGAAACCTGGGTCTATAGGAGTTATCAGATCATTTTGTCTTAAAGCTTAGGCCTGCCATAAATTTATATTTCTTAATTACTCACACTGAATCTTTATGTCACAATATCTTCAGAAAGACAGTTCACCATAAAGATGTCCGGCTCTATAATGTTGCAATGGTCTATGGTGCTTGTCTAACAGATGACAGCTTGCCTAGACTACTACTGTAGGTCAACTTATGTTAGTCGACTGGGACTGACTAACAATTTTAAAATAAATAAATAAATAAATGAAAAATCCCCTTCCCCTGCATAAGAAAACACTCTGAATTCTGAATACTCATCGCACCATTTTAACTTTATACTGCTATGTTTTACGTTGACATTACACTCTTCGTCCTCTATTGATTATTTTTTAATCTCCATCTAATGTGCACCGTTTTAGTTATCGCTACTTATTATTTACTACAATGTTTAATGATAGTGTCTTGTCTTGTCTTTACTGTGAGACGGAAGGTGAAAAACATAATTTGATCAATTGCTTTGCATGTTTGGTACATGGGATGCCCTGACAATGAATGAAAGATGACTTTGACTTGACTTTGACTTATCAGTCAGCTGTCTAGAGCCCACCACTCTCAATCTAAGGCTACTGTGAGGTAGCCTTAGATACATGAGGATGACCTTGCTTATATTTGTAAAGCTTGTGGAGCAAAGACATTAACACCAGTGTGCTTACACTAGTTCTAGACTACAGTTTGACAGCTGTGCATGGGAGATGGCTTCAGTTTTCATTGTTCACATGCTGAGAAACAACAACATGCATCTCATGAACACTCTTTAGGCTGCTTGGTTACAACAACACCCTATGGGATGGAATGTAAATGAGCTGATACGGTTATAAAATGCCTGCTTTAATTTTTTTGTGAGCTAAGTCCACATTAACAAGAACACCTACACTGGCGTGCTGGGACAGAAGCCTACGCAAGGCTATAATTATTACAGCTAGTTACAGCCTCAGGTAGGCTGCAATGTTGAACTTTGCCTAAAGAATTAGGTTAAGCGGATCCAAATGCAGACGATGACATACACCAAACTTAATAAGCAAGATCTCTCACAAAGAGTGGAAAAATCTCAACAGTGTTTATACTGATAAGAGTTATCTAAATAAACATAAAATGCTGACAGGTCTTTAATACAGGCATGTCCATATATCTGCAAACATAAGTCAGAAATACATGCAGAAGCTCAGTTCTACACTTGAGGTGTGCCACAGTATTTAGTGACACTGACAGATGATCTTGCAGGCACCCTATCTGCAAGCTGCTGAATTCCCTGACATTTGGATTTCCCACAGGACAGCAGCCCTGGGGAGGAGGAATAATGATACTGACAAGATGAAAGATAAATTTGTCATTGTGGTGTATCAAAGCATCGGCTCTCTGCCGTGCCTCCAGCAAATCCTGTGTGGTTGGGTGGGGGGGTGTACTCTGAGGAACCAAAGATTGTTTCAGTCATTCTCAGGAGAAAACGCTAAATCCCTAAACTTGCAATCCGTGTGCAATGACCTAATGGGGTTTCAGAAGGGACCTTACTCTACTCAACCTGTAGTCTAGTCCAAGCTTACACCACTTGTCAACACTTGATATCTTATCAGAAAACAACAAACACTTGGTTCAATGAATATATTAGGCTCCATACAAACAAACAAACAAACAAACATACATACATAAATACAACACAGCATCGCCTTGTACTGAAGACTGACATTTTTCAATTCTCTCTTGAGAAATTATTCATTCACTGTCATTTGTGTCTTGGGATGTGTTGTAGTGCTGCAGTTTCTGCTTTGGAGGAACAGATCTGAAGTAAAAACACTCTGCTTGGGGCACGCTTGTGATTCAAGGGCACAGCAGTCACAAATTTGAATACTGATAAAAGGCTTTTGCATCTCATAAGTAACAGGGGGCTGAGGGACGCTTTCCAGATGCTTATTATTCACTCTCGGGTGACTACAGCCCACTACAATGTGAGGACATACTACAGTAATTCCTTTTTAAATGCGATTACTGTGGAAACTTGCACAAAAAACAACAACAACAAAAAAAAAACATTTATCTTCAAGCAAAAGCTTAACCATCAATGACAAAAAAATATCACAATATGGCTTCCAATTTGTATTCAGCATCTTAAGCAGCCACCCTCTGCTAGCCTAATGCAGTATCCTCATCACATGAAGTGCAAACTCTACAGATAGGCTAGTGGTGGTGTGTAAAGGGGCTCTGAAAAAGGTCAACTGGTGAGGGCATCAGGCTGGTCCATAACTGTAACATATGGCGTGAGAACAGAGAGCTTTGCCAAATCAATAATCATTTTAACAAAGTATGATTGATCTGACAGTGTCCCATATATGGCTGTAGGTGCCCTCTTCATTTTTTATTTATTAATTAATTTGGAACTATTAGAGGTAATCAAGTGATCTGGATGGTGGTGGTGTTGGAGAGGGTGCTCATTGGTTGGCACATCTCTCCCTGCTGTGTGGCTACGTGGAAGGACACTTTAGAGATGGATCTTATCGAAATATGTCAGTCACAAGTCTCTGCTGTCAAAGTTAATCAAATCATAGGCTGCCCAGACATCCTTCATGGTGCAACTTATCACCGTGAAGGTCTTCATTCATGTGAGGAGAAACACTTAGTGCCTTCATCTGTGGCGCTGGAAAAATATTGATCTCCTTGAGCTAAGGTCAAGTCGTCAGGAATACAATTCATCACTTAGTGATCTTAATGGGCAGAGGTAAACAGAAGGAAAATAGATTCAAAAGATGAGAAATTAAATTATAAGCCCTCTGAGAGAAAGGCAAAACTGTATAAATAGGCAAAATCCTCACTTGGGAAAGCAACTAATGTCCATCTGAGTAACGAGAGGGTTTAATATCCTATGCTGTACGAAATGCACCTGTTATATGAGAACTCTCTAAGGACAATGTCTGATCAGCATGTAGCCTAGACCTAGGCTATCTCAGCTTTCAAAGTTCTTTTTTTAATTGATGCGCAAGGCTTGAACTATAAAGAGTTCTGATAAGATTTAATTTGCACCTGTGTTGCTTATAACAAAAAAACTCTTCTCTGCCTTTCAGTAACTTTCCCAGCAATTCAAGCGAAATGGAACACTGCAGTGCTTGATGTAGGCCTAATGAGAAACTGATACTCAAAACTTAGTGAGACAAAGACGAAGAGTCGAAGGCAAAAGTTAACGCAATAAGTAGGTTAAGGATAAACGTCTTTGGCAACCATGTCCATACGGTCTCTCTAAAAACAACATTATAGCGTACATTTCACATCAATTCTGGCAATTGCCAAATATTAACTGCTGGCGATATTAACGCAATGTTTTGCAAAACGCACAGATAAGCAAACAGATCACACTGAAATCAACTCACAAAAAGATACCTCAACATAGTATAAACGGCTACATCCAGATTTGACACAACGAGGACCATACCTGTAGCTCAAAACTGTATCCTTGGTACAGCTGGTTGGGATACACAGTCAGATGATGCTGCACCTGAAGAGAAACCGTACAGTCCATTGGCAGGGCTACTGGCAGCGTGCAGTTAGAGACTGCATCAACAACACACGCCGAGCGGCGGCAAGAGAATAAGGGTGGGCGATGGAGAGAGATGCTCTCCGCCCCGCGCCATCCCTATTGGCTGGCAGTCTCTACTACTGAGCTGGGTGAAACTGGTACCTTTGTCTCCGCCGTGTAATGTCAGCTCCATCGCCCCACGGCCAAGTTGTAAATTATGAAGAGCCAATAGATTGAGAGGAGTCAAGAACCACAACACTTGCGCTGACTGCAGATAGCCTATAAAAAAAGTGTCGTCTTATGTAAATAATTAACAACTGTTGGGTCTCTTGTTTGTGGAAGTGTGTGGTCATTATATCATTTGGATGAGTAATCAAATTGACCCATCACTTCGTGTCTAGGCCTACATTGCTTGCTGGCTGGCAATGTGCCATTTTTGCCATATGCCATTAAGTCATCAGAGAGCACATGGGGGACCTGTGCTCATCACGGATTAATGTTGCCTATGATTTTGTCAATCTGTCAAAGAACGATGTGATTTTCATTCGCAATGTCAAATACTATGGCTTATTTTAAATACATTCGCCAGGTGGTAGGCCTTAATAGGCCCTCAAGAAGACAAGATATCACAAGATATTAGTCTGTATGAATCAAAACCACCCTCACGAGCTCTGGTGTTACGGTGGCCTGGCATGGCAGGGGTTAACAGCAGATTGGCTTATGTGTGTCTCTGCACCATCTCAAACCTTGTTTCAGTGTGGTCAACATAATGATTTATTACGGATGGCGAACACAGCTCTGAAAGATATCAGAACATTCGTCTCCAAAACAGAATTTTACCTAGGCTTTACAATTAATGGTTTCTCTCTATTGTAAGAGTTGGGTGCATTAACGCATAGGACAATTTAAAGACTTTCCCTACAAGTTGGTGTACAATGGTGTGCATGGCATGCCGTCTATATCTTGTGAAAATGTGCAATAGTGTATTTAGTAATGTAGCTACAGTAGCCTAAGTGGCTTTCAATATGGCAAGCAGAACTGCAGTTTCAGCCTGCTCAGAGTGCAGTCATTTGCATATTTCAGTCGGCTACAGTGGTGTCCATGAGCAGAATAATTCATGGATTTCTCTAAATATGTATTAGTGCCAGTACAGCGTAATATCTCTTGTCATCAGGCAAATAAATATATTGCACTTATATTGTAAGACTATTCAGATGCTGGCAATACAAATAAGTGTTAATATCTAACTGTTGTGTACAAATTGTAACTCAAATTGAACAATTATGTTTGTTTAGTAACCTGCTGAACAGACAGGTCAATGTATTCATAGACACCTTTGGCATATAATATACAGTATAATGCAGTGCAGTGTTGACAGTAGAGGGCATAGTTTTGAAAATAGTCCCATCTACTGACTAATCAGTCTAACTGCACATCTTTGTTCATCAGAAACAAATACAGCGCATTAGTAGTCATGCCCTTGAATTATCCATTTCTAATTTTTGTATACATTTTTTTATTTCTATTTTTTTTGTTTGTTTGTTTGTTGTTGTTGTTGTTGAAGCTGCATGTCTTGGGCCCAATTCATTGATATAACCATCCTCATTCATATGCCCCATGTATGCCTATGACCCAACTCAGAGTTTGAATGGAAGTCAGTTTAAAGAAGCTTTTACAATAAGTTATATCAAAAAAATCTGATATAAACTTGATGATATTTCTAATATGACGTGAGACATAAGGTTGCATTATGTTTTCTTACAGCCAATAAAATCCACATGTAGTTTAGTAAAAAAAAAAAAAAAGAAAGAAAGAAAGAAAGAAAAAAAAAACATCTTGGTGGAAGAAGTGTTCTAAAGTCAAGAAGTGTTGTTCCAGAGAATACCAGTAGAGGGGGGTTGATACCTTCGGGTACATCCAGAATGTTTATTGGCTTGGAGCAGACACAAGTTCACTCTTTTTTCCTCCTCAAATAAATGGATTTGGTGCATGAGGCACACAAACCTTGTTTTTGGCCAGGACATAATCTGAGTACTTAAAGGTATGTTGGACAAACCCAACTTTGCTTTCAGACTTCTTTGAGAAGGCTCTCTGTCTCCTGTTTTCCTTTTCTTTTGGTGGAGCAGAATCTCCCCTCCTGGTAGTGAATGAAACAATCCTAGCATTCCAAACCAAAATTCAGTTCAAACCAGATTTTATCATCGGGGACCCGGCAGGGCCAAAAAATGAAGCAGAGTAGCGGGACTAAGAGGGAAAGACATAAATTCTTCTGGAAAATCTGTCATCATGGAAAGCAGGATCCCTCCCTTGGTACAATCAACAAATCAAGGAGACTAAAATAGATGAGGTAAAAAGCCAGAATGCTTTTAACATTAGTACAACTTCCACAAAGCACTTGCGCTGTTTAGCGAGCTAACATAACATTAAAGCCCAACATTCTTACTATTGTGACTCACTGTTACAACAAACAGTACTAGCAGCACAACAGATGAAAACAACAACAACAAAAAAAGTCAGTACAGCTTTTAAACTGTTCAAGCATCACCAGGCAGAGACCGCCAACCTCTTTCTGCCCAGCCTTTAATGTGGCTCCTGACTCCATGGCGTGTCGTCCCGTCCCGTCCCGTCCGCTGGGTCAGGGAATCCAGCACTCTGATTTACAGCCTGGGCTGGCCGTGCCAAGAGCTCTCCAGTTCTCTCCAACCTCGCAACAGGGTTCACTGACATCTCTCATGAGTGGTTATGGCAAACCACCGCCAGATCAGTGGGTGTCTGCTGGTACTGGTCCCAGCCAAAAACATGATCTAAGCCTCTCTTCTCTTCCTTACTGGTCCAAAGTTTCTTCTGATACAATATAAATTGAGGAAGTTGCCTGCTATGTGCACTCAATTTCATTTCTCCCCTCTTTGCGGTTTCCCTGCAGGAGGTGATGGAGTGACGATGGACTTGGCTGGCATGTGGAGTTCAGAAAAAATAAATAAAGAGAGAGGAGATGTATGAAAATGCTTGAGAGCACTCCAGCTGTTTGGGTTGACCATTTTTTTATGTTCTTCTGCAACCACATGCCACACCACATTCATACCATGATGGGTTTAATAAAAGTGACTTTTTATTGGGTACTGAAATGAACTGCTCAGTAAGACGACATGTGGACCTGTTGTCAGCTCAACACCCCTTGTTGCATGGTTCCATGCGATAACGCTTCGACGTGCAGCCTTATAAAGTCCTGCTCTGACCACCAGAGAGACAGGCCGAGGTGGGTGTGAGAGAGAGAGAACAGATAGGGCCCTGAGTCATCCTCAAAGTCCAACAGACGGCAAGCCATCCATGCCAGTTGAGACGAGCCAATCCTGGCAAACACAAACAGTTTTCTCACACTCACACACCCGTGGATTGTCATCAGCTGATACACGTACATGTGAACGCAGCCAGCAACAGGACGACTCGTCTTCTTACGGTTCCGTACATCAACTTGTTTGCAAAAGTATCTGTTCTATGTCTCCAGTTCCTCCCGGTGATCGAGATCTCTGGCAAACAGCGCAGGAACATGTTGAGAGGCCACAGACTTGCCATGTTAGATCTGCAGTCCCCACTTTGGAGGGGAGCACTTGGAGCTCAGCTGGCTGCACACACATCCTGTGAGACCATCAAATTATTTATGGACGCTTAAGGATGGAGAGCTAGAGGCTGAGAAGTGCGGCTCTCTCACTCATCACAGACAGAAAGTATGCAGAGGCAACGCCAACAGCTGGGCCTCATAATCAACTCTCGCTCTCTGGCAATCAGCAATAGGCCCATATTAACACAGCTAAACTATTGACTTAACCTGGAATAAACTGCCACTCACACACTCTGCCAGCTCCATTAACAGACAGGACTGGCAAGCATCATATTAATTACTGCTGGATAATTGATAGAGTATTTTCCCCCTTTTGTCACTTACTGAAATGCATAAGTTTAGTTCCTAAAGGCTAAAAAATGGACGATTCACTTTCATTACAAGAAACTGATGAAGTTTTGAGTGTGGAATTTCATGTTTAATAGACCGGCCATAACCCTGAGTCACCCTCACAGGAGAATTTCTACAGTTACTCATTTCTCTTTTAATGATGGTGGTTGCTAAGAAGCCTGTACTCACAGAATCCAGACTCCCAAGCAAGCACCTACAAGCACACAGTCTCTCTCATTCCACCTCTCAAACCATTCCGTGAAAATAATCTCACTCCTTATGTCAACACCAGCGCTGTAATTTTGATGATATCTCTGGAAGTAAGCATGCAAACAGGAGCGGAGCCAAAGAAAATGCCACGTTGATGATAAAAGTGATAGCAGCGTCCCTTTTCTAATCAGTCTCTGCTGCCTCTGCTCACAGTAGCATGTAATCCTCCTATCCTCGTTTAATGACTGAGCACATTCCTGGTTCTGTAAACAGTGTTTTAGGCTGCGAATAGTACTGAACATGGTGAAAATCTATGCAGGTCAAAGTATCAGCTGTCTTTGAGGGTAATTCACTCAAAGCTAAAGTCAGCTCTGCCGTGGAACATGCAGGTATTCACAGGTCACAGTCATGGCTGGCATCCAAAAGGAAAGGAGCCATTGAGCCAGAGCTCATGATTCTGACAGGACTGTCAATGGCTGTTTTCATAACTCCACCAATAGTCAGTCCAGTCAGCCACAACAGTCAGCCATGCATAGACCAGATAGACAGGCCGTCACACCACAACCACTTTGGCTCTTATGAGAACGATGACAAGTAGAGCAATATTTATGTACCTCATAAAAGCCTTGACTAGTTTAGACCACATCCACTGCTGTTGTCCAAAGCAGATTTTTTTTTTTTTTTCTTTTTACTTTGTTTTAAGTCACGCAATAATGTGTATAGTGTTTATCATGCAGCATTCAGGACTGAAACAAGGAAATCTTATTGCTGTGAAATTGATTGTGATGCTGATAATAGAATTTAAGAACCATAATATCACATCTAGATTTATTTGACTCCTACCTCATACATCACTTATTGTCAGAATTGCATCTCCCCTCATACTCAAACCATCTTTTTATTATTTATCCTGTGGGGGCCAGGGTAATGCTAATTCTAATTGTAATTAATGGCTGTTGCACACCCAGGCGTATGACACCATTGGTTCTGACATCATGGCTGTCTTCCCTCCCCATGCCTTCTCAATTGGACTTTTCTTTTCCCAGATTTTTGACAGGTCCTGAACACTGAGAGACTATTGCACAATAGGCTTAGCTGCTCTGCACATGATGCAAAATTACAGTACATCTGCTTGTAATCCTACAAGGCCAAACAAGCCATGTGCTTTCACAGAGGTTTCCCTGGAACAAGAGTAGAAGACTTTTTTCCTCAATAATTCCAATTTCTCGTAACTCTTTGTTTTGTTTTTTTTGTTTTGTTTTTTTTTTAACTCACAATGTACTTTTGTTTAAAATCAAATGTAGGTCTAACTAATGACTGCCCTGCGGCAGCCATATATGTACTGTATGTATGCTGTACCATTAATTCTCCTGAAACATGCGCTGACGCTGAAAGCCAGTGGCTGCCCACATAAAATATAACAGCCCTGTGCAAGGTGAAGTTAGTCATGACCAAAATGGCAGGTCTTAAGCAGACTGGGGTGCGAGGGAAAATTCCATCCTCTCGCCTCATCCAAAACAAATAATGAGATCTGCAGTCTCCGTACACAAGATGCCAGCACTCTGAGAGCTTTGGTCGCAAACAGCACGCACACACGGCCATAACGCCAGGCTCACAATCTTGACTGTGCTCCAGGCAGTTTTTGCTCACAGCTCAATCTGGGGGCATTTCACATCACATCACATCACTGTTGACAAGACAAAAGCACCGCAAATGCTCGTGAGACCATCGATCTGGCAGGAAACTGGAAGGAGCAGAAGGACCCGACAGCTTAATTTTGGTGTGGCTCAGCTGCACACTTCAGACTGGGTGGAAACGCAATGTTTGTCATGAAATGATTGAGAATATGTGTGTGTGTGTGTGTGGGTGTGTGTGTCACTCGTAGAACCTCAGTGATTTGGTAAATAGTTCCAGCATGCCCTCTAACCGTGTGAACATCTTAATAATGGTTGGAGGCAATTTTCAAATTACATCTGGAGGTCGTGCCTTGACACAGTGTGGACAGGCACATCCTTGAGTGAACCATGTTAAGTTTGCGTTTTCATCCCTTCTCCATCTGGTAGCAGCCATGCCAGAGAACTGTCTGAGTGTCGAGCTGAAACACCTACAGACACCTCAGGGATCATCCGAGCACGAGTCATTCCTTGAAATCCTCCATATGTTTATGTGATGCTCCAGGTCACCCCACGCACCATGGAAGGCATTCTATTGGCTTAAAGCAACCACTAACCAGTGACTTCTTCTGGAAAATAAAAAACTTGTTCATGTGGTTATGCAAAAAGACAATGAAGAAGCAGGCACATCCGCTGAGAACATAACAAATGTAAACTGAGCTGGGTGTGCTCTGGAAATGACAAAACACATTGGCTGGTTAGTGGCATTTGTGTGGTAACGCAACCCAACATTTTTTAATGAAACTCAATTGGCATGTGAAACAAAGGAGAAATCTCTGTCATGCACTGCATTTCCACAAGAGCGAGTGTAGATACACAGTGCTCCAGTCAGTGAGACACTGGTTAAAAACAGCTGTTCAAACAAATACATGACCAGATGGCGAATATACCCAGGAGATTAAAAGCATTTTGTACTAAAAATATGTAAACTGTATAGAAGTATGTAAATACTGTGGTAATTTGATATCATATGGTTTATACATTTAAATAACCCATATCATACCATTGTTTTATTGATTAACTCGGTCTAAAATGCAATTGCTTTGATAAATGAACAGAACATTGCTATTATTTTCACACTTCCAACATAATTTATCACTTTATATATATATTTATATATATACTGTTACTTATTCATTACCAGTGTTAACGTGGAACAACAATTAAAATAAGAAAATTGTATTGAATAAACAAATCAATCCACTTGGGCAAATGAGTGAAATAAAATTCTGATGAAAGCAATACACTGCATATTAATGTGAATTCAACCATATATGTTTCTGTGTATAACAAAACAAACTATTATAAAAAAAGGAAACTGTTTTGCTCCGGATCTCGAAATAACGGTGTAAGACGTGGCAGTACGCCTTTAGAAGACACCCTCATAAGCAGGGCACTTGTGGCTTTTCAGTTTCTTCAAGGCCTTTCTGAACGTGCTAGATTTGTCCCATTTGTGGATGCTGGTCAACAGGTACTGTTTGCCCACTTTGCGACCCATAATCAAGAAGTTGGTTCCCAGATTGTCCAGCTGCTGGCAAGGACAGTCTGCCCCATTCTTAAGGATGAGCACAACCTTCTTCAGATCGTTCTTGTTAAAATTGCTCAGCTTCACAACCTTCTTTTTCTTCTGGAGAACTATTTTCCGGTCAGCACCTTCTTTTTTCACCGCCTTAATCTTTGTCTTTATGGCTAAAACAGGCAGAAAAAATATACTTTCGTTATACATATATACAAGTTAGAAACACATACATTTAATCTTGGAGGAATTACACTTGGATGCTAGAGAGGCCATATAAGGGAAAAAATCCCTAAAAGCAATGAAATTCCTTTGAAGCTTGTGCTAACGCTAAGTCTATAAATATTGGAAACCAGACAGTATATAAGGAGGCCTGAAACGCCGGATGGTAGTTTGTGGGTGAAGTTTTGGCAACTATAAATGCCTCATTTATGGTCCCATTGCTTGACACAACACTTAAAAGGTGTGTTTTCTTTTCAATCTGTATTTCCTTAATGTATGCCATCAATTGGTACGGCTCAGCTGCTTTTGATAAACACATTTTATGTTCCCCAGCGCTTTTCCCTGAGTTTATGCTTTTCAGATGCTTTTCTGTGTTAATTGTGTCAAGTGGAGGCATGTGATGCGCTTCTCTACTGTCCACTGGGGTTTGTGAGGATAAGATTCTTGGGCGCGTTTCAAAAATTCTGAACGCTGCTCTGGAGAACGGCCCGTACAATCACTCTCAATATCTCACCATATACACGCACTCCCTGCATATGGGTTTGCAAACAATTAGGCCGCATGTTGTGACACTGCGAAGAGAAACAGCAAAGGCCCACACACCCTAGGGCCTGACAGTGGTAAGGAAAGCCGTATCCAATGTCTTAATATACCCCTCTAAAACTAAACACTCAGACCAGTATGCAAACATGAGGCTCTCATATACTCGTCCAAATCAACTCTTTCAAAGGTTAAAAATGCACTTTGCTTATTACACACTATTCAAGGAATCCTCATCTATAAATGACAAATCTCAGTCCCAAAAAAAACCTACAACCACAAGGACCTCGTAGTAGCGTGCTCAGGGAGACCAGTTAAATCACTTGAGACGTGTTGTTTAAGTGCTAATAGCTGTTCCATTCCAGTCATTTTGTGTTAAGGACTTTTGTTTTGCAGTGACCAGCAGCAGGCATGCTGTTGAAACAGCCTTGGCATACATTTTTAGTCCTGTCAACATCATTTTGACAAGCTTCCATGTTTCATGAGAACCAACCATGCCTCAATCTGGTGTGAGGGAATAAAACATAAATTATTCATCACGTCTTTCTTGAGATCTTTGTAGCAACAGTAGAAAAGTGAAAATCTCATAAAACTTTAAACAGTCTCTGCCATCTGCAATAATCACTACCAACAGTTAAATCAACAAGTAGACGACACTGTTATCTCCTATTGATTGCTGAGAGAGCACAAGCAGGATCTTGGAGAGCTTGCTGAAAGTTGTGGTTTAAGGCCCCTTCCTGGTGGTTGGCAAAAGTTCCTTCTATTTTATGGTGAACAATATAAGGTCCCATGAAACTGTTGCCATCAGCAACTATAGCTAAACTTCCTGAATTTGACAAGCTCCGGAGATTTAAAAGAAGGGTTTGTTTATGATGAAGTATCAACAACATCAATAGCTTGATTGCAGACAGCACAAGAAGAGAACAGTTTTGGGTTTGGGGGAAACAAAAATGTCCAATTTTCCCATTGACAACAAACAGCAAAGAGATCATTCACTGAGGCCATTCTGTACTTATGGCAGAGCAAGAAGTAATCTATTTAGTGAGGAGGGGAAAAAAGAAAAAGAATGCACTGAGAAGTGGCTCTCGGTGGTTTGGCCAATTGTAGTGCATTTGAAAAAACCACCAGCAGCAAGATGACAAAAAGAAGATCTTCAAAAATAAACAGAGCTAGCCACACTCTGCCCCATGTTTACTCCCGCGCTCTCCCCACTCACACATTGTTACACTTCAGCCACACATGTCAGCTGTATTCACATTGTCTGAGAGGATGCGTATTTATAACGTGTGCTAGAATTATGAAGACAACACAACAAGTTTATTATTGAAAGCAAATGTTTAAAAGCCATAAACTTGGCAAACTGTGCGAGCCATGACGATGGGATGCTGTTGACGGGGATTTTTGATAAGGGAGAACAGTACCGACCATGAAAATATGACCATGTTTTTTAATTGCGCTGCAGTGCCAAATCTGATGAAAATCATATCTCTTTACTGGTTGAAACCTGCCCTGCTAGCGTTGTGATTTACTGTAACTTTATACATTTCACTACTTTTGCTGATGTTATGAGACCATTCTATCCAATCCTAATCTTCTGGTATCTACTTTGAGGCCATCTGCTTTTTTAACTACTGTGCCAGAGATGATATTTGTGCCTACAATCAATGTGAGTTCGGCAGTGCACATCTTTTTCAAATTTGAGTTTACCTGATTTATGATGTGCAGTTGATACAATGCTTAGTGACTTGCATCACAGCCCGCACTGCTGATGTCTTTGTGTTGAAACTCAATTAGAAACCCACAACACACATCTCCAAAAAATTTCATATGCTCAACACTAAGACCTTCCAGATTTGTGTAGTGGTGTGTCTGGGCTGTATGGTCCTCTACTCCTTATATTTTCTCTCATGAAGGAATTCATTCAGCTCTCAAAATATTGTTTTTTTGCCTTTTGGTAGTAATTCATTTCATAAAAGTTAGGCCTGCGCCCAGTGGGTAGACTGTTCATAGTGATGTCTCATTCAACAGTAATAATATATTCTCTCTGCCATAGACTGAGAGATTTCCCGGAGCTGTTTTGCTAATGTGGGAACACTATTTATTGCAGATCAATTACTATGTAATTACCGTACTACTGATGAGTCCAAATGGTTATCAAATCATTTTGACAGATTGCAGCACAAAGTCTGCACATGGAATGTGAAAAACGTATCAGAAATCTCATTTAACTATCTAACAGCAGAAAATAAAAATGTGTCCTCACCAAAGTCACTAGCACACATGTGATCCAGTATGGTATCTATGCTGTGCTCGTTATCACATGGAGGGCACGCCGCTGAGGGGCCTGCAAAACAAACGTAAACCACAATAAGCATACATACACTTTTAGCAAATAGATTTTGACCATTTCTTCCAAATAAAAGATAACATATACTTGGACCGAATAGGATATAATGGCGCCTCTGTCTAAATAGTTTTTCACACAATGTAAAATCAACATGATCAAGATTTATGTCTTATACTATCAAAACACCCCTCCGTGAATACTCATACACACATAAAACATCATTGCTGCAGTTAACTGTGACAGCCTCAAAAGAATTCATTAATCACTGTCAGCATTGTGTTGTGGAAATTGCAAAATCCTGGCAGGAAGTCTGCAACAGGGTGGGGGTGGGGTGGACAGATCTTAGGCACAAGTCAGACACACAATTGACTATTCCAAAATCTTATTTAAAAAATACAATAGTTGTGCACACAATATCTTTAGCACAAGTCAACAAGGACAAACATTTATCACAACTGTTAAAATGGACTCTTTTCAAATAAAATGCTCGGGAAAATGAATCAACTTGGCCATCCACATCCTTGTCATCATTACTCTGCCCAAGACATAGATGCTTTTTCTTGAAATTAAATATGAGCCTAAGATTATATGGTATGGTATTTGGTATTTAAACTTTCAAACTCATTCAGTAAAGCACTATTCATTTGAAGAAAGATATTCACATTCACAAAATACAAAACACGTCTTAAATATAAAATTATGAAACTTCACAAATATGTAGTATTCTGCAATCAATTTATAACTCTAAATTTAAGCACCTATAGTTTCTCAAGGTGCAATTCGAACTGCCTGACACCATCATGCCCTCAATCACCTGTGCAATTTATTCCACAAGTCAAAGATTGAAAGTAAATTATAAAGTTGTCTTACTTTCCTTTACTGGCAAACAGTAAATGTTTTCATCTTTAAATGAGGATTTCCTGTCATGAAAAATGTTTTGGTAACTGCCACTGAAGGCCTGAACAGTAACATTTTGAGACTGGACATGGTCCACCCGTTACTTTTGGAACAGAGCCAGCGCACAAGAGTAATTACACCTGAAGCACTCCCTACAGATATTCCATTTATAGGATGAGACTTCTTCAAAACACGAGTACACAACACCGGTTTGTTGCAATGTTTCACTTAGTTTTGTAGCTCTTAAAACTAGGCTGTGCGCTTTTAACTTCCCTTAAACACATCCACATGCAAAACGCTTTGACACAGCCTTTAAGCGTAAAAATAGCGTAAAAATAAGTTTGATGGAACAATGGCAACTCTTGTTTAAAAGCTTATTCAATTAGTTACTCTTTCTCTTGTCTTTCTGCAATCTGATGATGTCATCAAACAATTAGCATAATGAAACTGAATTTTGGCACACAGAGGACTCGGAAAGAAACTGGCCTTTAAACAAACTTACCTGATTCTGAGGCACTGGTTGCATTCATGGCAATGCACACCTCACCTACAGGGAATTTGCTGCAGGTAAGCATCTCGGGCCAAGGAAAGCCAAACGCCTCCATGATGGGAATGCAGCTGTCACGGACCGCCTCGCACAGCCAGCGGCACGGGTACACGGGCCGGTCCATGCACACTGGGGCAAATAGAGAGCACAGGAACACCTGGGTACCTGGATGACAAGCCTTGTGAACCAGAGGCACCCAGCTGCCTGCTTGCTGCTTGACCTCGGCCATGGTCTCATGCTCCAGTAAGTTGGGTAGCAGCATCTGATGGTAGCCTACATTGTGGCACAATCGGAGGTCCTCCGGAATCGTAACACACTGTTGGGTTTTGCCGTAACTCTGTCCTTCGTTCCAGCCCACGTACTCGTATTCGTATGCCTTACACACAGAAGCGACTAAGATCAGAGTAAGAGTCCAAATCGGTGAGGAAATCCTCCAAGAGCTAGTCCGGGGTAAATTCTCCATTGTCCCGTTGAGCAACAGGATCTATACTACAGTGAAGCAACAAAAAAAATCCGTCCGTGCTCGATAAGAGCCGATTCCAACTTCGCTGACGCGCTGCTGGGGTTCGGACAAGATAAGCAGACTTCCTCCTCCTAGCCAGAACTTTTGCGCTGAACTGAGTGGTGACACTGCCTGCCCAGCGCATTTAGCTGTCCTGGCCAATGGAAGAGCATGAAATCTCAGTGCGCTCAAATTGCTCAATAGCAGGTCGACCCCTTCTATAGAGTGAATCCTGCATTATAATATAACTCCCAAAAACGCGCAGTCAGATTTCCCATGAATATGGATAGATGGTCTTACGGAGGGTGAATTATCTTAATGTAGGACTTTGTTTTGTGTTTTGAAGAGTTTTGAAATAGCCTAGGCTACTGCAGTGTGAATGTAGGCCTATACTCATAGTAACATTTTGAAAACCCCAGGTTCTGTACTAATCAAACACAGGGGAACTATTTCACTCATAAAGGAAATGGTATGATAGTTCCCCAGACTATTTGCCCCAAAATTGTCTCATCAAATGTGAATGTCCATACATTAGGGTGGCCCATAGGGTAAGCCTTGTATTTCTGTTAAATGAATAAACTAAGATGCATGTAGTTCACCTTCATGAAATTTAATTACAAGGCAAAGCAGAATTAAATGTCAGGCTTTGAACATTGTGGGAGCTACTGCATTACATTTCTAAAAAATGTGTTTCATTGAGGAACAATTTGGGTAAGGAATTAGGCCTATGTTCTGCCTTAGTTTTCATTTTTTAATTTTTTGACATACAGTAACATTCACAGCATTATATAAAAATATGAAAATAAAAAAATATTTACGACTTCTCTAGAAGCACTAAAGGCTAGAAATATCCTGTTTAGGCCTAATGAAAATCATTATCCCACTTTTAATTTGTTTCCTAAAGCAATAGCAATAGCAAAATTCACTGAAATACAAAACATTAGTCATTGACGTTAAGAGGCCTACACAGAGTTCTTCTTGTTTGAAGATACCCTACCCCAATTCATGATCGGACATTTTGGAAGTCATGATTTTTACATCAGGGTACATGATAGCATTATACAGTAAAATTAACACTGGAGCTAAGGAGGCCTACACATGTCTGCCTTCCAGTCTGGTATAGCAATAGCGTTTCTGTTTTTCATGCGAATATTACATTGATAGGCCTTTCCAAAGCCCACATTGGTGCCTTTGTACCAAATGCACAAAATCCTTCCTTGTAACCAAGAAAGAGTGTTAAGAACACACATACTATGCATCTACGTGTGAATATTATTAAGGAATGGAATAAATGTTAGCATATTCCAGCTGTTGTAGATTTATTTTGATCAATGTACTCAATTCTGTGCATGACAGGAATCATTTGTCTTGTTGTCTGTGCGCAAAAGTGTTCCTTTTTGTGAATATGCCTTTTCATGAATATGAATTTATGTGTTTTGTTTAAAAGAAGGTTATATCGAGAGGAACACTGGAGCCTCATATTTTCCACATTACAGTTGAATCCAGTATGTGTATGACTTCAGCATTCATATGACGTCAAATAGTTGACTGTTTTTATAATACACATTACAATTACTCAGTTCAAGCAATATTAGTCATGAAAAGTAACACATGTTACTTTAGTTATAGACCAAGACAAAGAACATTTACGCTGAGCAGTAAATCTTTTTGCCCCAAATGCAATGCTCTGAGGACAGTACTCTATGTATGGTGCAGAGTTGTGAATTTGCAGAGGGATAGCTAAAAGCTCACTGCCAACAGCAGTCCTCAGCAGGTCAGGAGGGCCCTGAGTCAAGTGCTGTTTGTCTGTTCTCCAATAAAACTGTCCATTTCAAATGGGAAATAAGCATCAGGAGGACCTTGACTTTTCAAATCCCATGCGAACAATATGTCAGCTGAAAGCATGAATGCAAAGAACACATGTTGTGTGTTGTATGACATGCTGTAAATGTTTCCTTTCTTTCTTTCACAAATCACTGTTGAGTATATGACACATATTTACTATGAATCTGTAGCATAATCTATGCCCTTGTGGTGAATGATGAAATGTTACAAAAGGTATGAGGTAGCCAACTTGAGGCTTCGCTATGAGGCTGGGCTGAGATGATATCTACAGTATATGCCGCCATCTCTCAAACACACACATTTCAGGAGGAATCAAAAATTATGCACTCAAACTATATTTCTTCTCAGTAAAGTATATCATACTGTATTGTGTGTCACTAGGAGTATTCCCTATCTCAATCTAACGTAACACTGACACAGTGCTTGCTGTGAAACATCTGGGTTCCTGTGGCTTGGCAACCATGAGTTTGATGCAGATGGTAGATTGACCCACAACAGTGCAGTTGAGAGCTCAAGTTCTCACAGAACACACACACACACACACACACACACACACACACACACACACACACACACACACACACACACACACACACACACACACACACACACACACCAGTCTGACTCCCTCTATCTATCCATCTATGCAGAACAAATCACTGGAAACACTTCCCATGTTTCCCATGAGAGTGCTTATGAAAAGGTTAATGCTCTTCTGGTCTGACCCTATAAGCTGGTGCTCATATTAGCCAATGACAAATGTTTTGCCTCCTATACTAACTTGTGTAACAGTAATGATGGTCATGAGGGAAAAGTAATCTTACAGATTTCTGGTTATTTTATTCAGATATTGCCCTATTCATGTGGCCACAAAAATAGAAATAATTAGCTACATGGCCATGTGGTAACAACACCCCCAATATCAAGAGTTACATGGTACAGATCTTATGAATAGAATTCTCAGCAGGTAACACAAATTAGCAATTGATTCAACACAGCTATTGGGCGTCTCAGCTCTCTGAAAAACAGTGGAAATTGCTTGAATCTAAACATTCCTACAATTAGGTTTCAACAGGGAATGAGAGAGGGGTGTGGGCAATTAGTTTTGTGCTTTTGGAATGGTATGCATGAAGCTGCATATCAGAGACTATAAAACAATATCAATTCAACCACAGCAAAAGCAACAGCTAATACATCCCTGGGTTCCATGAAAAGCACAGAGCCATAAAGATGTTTTATATTTAGAAAATTGCTTGAAGATGTTAAAGGAACAAACACTAGCCATTAATTTTCGTCATGCACCATTGTGTTTGAAACAGACCGTGAAGATGTGAAACTACAGCTCAATATGTGTGGTTAATTTTTCAGGCCAAATATGAATACAAAGTGTTTGTTTTAGAAAAGCTCAGCTGTTAATCATATATTTGAAAGAAAATGGCAAGGAACAATAGTAGTATTTAGGTATATGCTGAAATATGCAAGTAATTCTTTATTCGTCTCTTTAGTATGGTAATGCTCTGAAATAGACCGCCACAATAATGCTGAATACAGAGAATGTTTGTTTAATCACCTCACTGAATAATGTGGATTCAGTACTTTGAGTGGCACTACATAGATGCACTACATGTAAGACCCAGTCAAATCAAATACTTACTACATATACTAACTAATATTATTACATATTACATAATATTAGTTATGAATGAATTTGAATAAAAAAAGAAAATTAAATACTTTGTAAAACAAAGAACTGGGTACCACATTAAGGTTAACTAATGAGGGCTAATTACAATAACATAATATTGGACAACGAGGCGAATTCAACATTTTTTGGTAAGGGAGCATATCAGCACACTTGTGTGAACAGTACACAGGCTTCAACTTGGCTGTTGACTTTGGACCTAATTAGAAAGGATTCGTGCAGTGGGATAAATTCCTCTTTTATTCCTTGTGGAGGTCTATGGCCCACATTTGGAGCTCCATCAGTTGGGATGAACTGGAACCTTGGGGGCTACTAATGAGCACCATTTGGCTTTCTCATTAGGAACACATGTGAGTGTGCTGAGAGGCAGTGCACCATTACAGCACTTCTCCAAACTAACTGAAATGATGGAGCTGTCCATAACCCATATACTGTACAGTACAACTTCATTCACTTCTCCAACCTAACTGAACAGATAGAGCTGTCACTCAAACTTCATTATATTCTCCAATCTAGAAAAGATGGAGCTGTAGCCCATAACTTCATTCATTTCAAACCACTTTGCTTCTATAGATCAGTCATGACAAATGCTGATAGTTAGCCTACTCAAAAATCCATTGTAATAAGGAAAACATACAAGAATTGTCAGTTTCAAGCACACTGAAAACTCCCCTGTTCAATCTTTGTGTCATTGTCACTTGTACACATAAAAAAGGCAGTTCCTCAAGTCTTTGAACAAGTTGCAAAATGCTTTGATACATTCATGTTTATGAAATGATCTGTTTCTAGGCCTACATTATCAATTGATTAATGTTTATCATATTATGATGTGTTTCTGCTGAATATGCCCAAGTTAAGCTTTGCATGCAAAATGAACAAGTTGACATTGTCAAGCCTAGGCCTATATACATTTCCTTTAGACTTTTTTTTTTCAATCTGTCCTTAATTGGCTAATTGCTCCCAAGTGAATCTACAGTACAAACAGTAGGCTAATCTTTTCCAGTCTCTTGCAATCAGTTAACAATATTGTAATTGTCTTTAAAACTTTAGCCATAGTTTAATCAGAACATCCCAGAGAACACTGTTACATTGGCACATGGGAAACAATTTCGATAGGCTACACAATGACACAAGGACTTGTCATTCTGATGGCACAAGTAAAAAAATCCCGCACACTGTCCATTCCACCAAGAAAATTTAATACAGCGCTTTGACCGAAGCATTGTATTAAATTTTCTTGGTGGAATGGACAGTGTGTGGGATTTCTTTATACTTGAATGACAACCCCACTGGGATAATGTCCTACGCACCTATTCAACCACAGAGAGCTGTGCAAAAGCGTTATTTTGAACTATTCTGATGGCACAGACATACATTGGCCTAACCTTTTGAGAGATAGGCCTAAACTAGATTTTGAGCAAGAAACTGGCTTTTGCTGGTTTTGTATGAATTTGTATGAATAAATGGATTTACTATAGGCCTAGGTTAGAAGATGATTCAAGAAATGTTCCAAAGTGACAGAGAAAGGGGGCCTAATGCAATTTATGGAGAAGGTTTATTTGATGAATTTGATGCACCTGTGTAGCAAATATCGTGGATGATTCGAGAAATGTAGCCTACCAAAGCGTCTGAAAAACTGCAAAACATGTTCAAACCTTGCCGAGGAAAGTATTATTACGAAGACATTGTTTCCACCCGGACGTTTTACATGTAGTCCTGCAGCAAACAACAGTAGGAGGAAGACGTCTACCATGGCGGAGGTAAAACTCGAAATTGTATATGTATAACTCCGTTTAAAGTTACTAGTTTCGTTTGTAGATTTTGTAATAACATTTGTTACCTGTGTTGTTCACAATGTCTTTTACAGTGATTCATTTTTGACGTCTGCGTCCGCACTGTTAATCACGCTAACGTTGACGGTACCTAGCCAACTGGTGTTCTGCTAACGTTAGCACAACGAAGCAGATTGGCCAGTGGTAGTAGGCTAACTTTAAGAACAGTATGACTTTCTTAATAGATACTACCTTATTGGGTCATGAAGTAATACCATTTTAATTGTAGTGATCTCTGCGTAAAATATAGGCGGCAGCGTGGGTATATTGCCATAGTATAATTACCGTTTAAAATCATTGTTCCATCTGATTGAATAGCTAATGCTTGTAAATAGCTAACGTTAGCCGTCAATGATAAACAATCAATCCAGCCCTTCCTGCTCGTTAACGAACGTCAAGAAGTTTATATTGATGCAGAAGAAATTAATTATTACAACTGTTGTCGGACAGTAGGTTAGTTTGAAGTCCCAATCTTGTTATATTGTATTAAGTTATGTCACCTGAAGATGTAACGTTATCGTTGAACTATGACACAGTTATTGACTATGCTAACGTTACAGAAACTTTACCGTCAAACTGGTTTACCATTTGTGTGCGCAAGTATCTATGAGAACATAAGCTCTTTTGAGGTTAAATATGTTTGTCGTTATTAAGGACGGAAATATTGGTTAACTACTATTTACAGTTCTGTTAAATATTGGCTACAGCGAGGTATTGCTTCTATGTCGCCAACATAATGTTTTACTTCCTCTGTTCAGACGCACAGCTTGCAGGATCTGCGGCAGCAAGCAGCTATAGCCTCCAAGGTGTTTATACAGAGAGATTACACATCAGGTACCATATGCAAGTTCCAGACCAAGTTTCCATCAGAGCTCGAGACCAGGGTATGACATGCATAACACATGGATTCTGTCTTTTTTCCTTTTTCAGTGTCTATGTTTGACTATTTTAGTCTCTCAAAAGAGGATTGCTTGTCAGTGATGTTAATGCTGTAATTGTGTCCTAAACCACTGCTGTGAATGTGCTGCTCTTCTAGATTGATAAGCAACAATTTGAGGAAACCATTCAGACGCTGAATAACCTCTATGCAGAGGCTGAGAAGTTGGGTGGCAAGTCCTACCTAGAGGGATGTTTGGCCTGCCTCACAGCCTACACTATTTTCCTCTGTATGGAGACCCATTATGAGAAGGTGAGGAAAACATAACTAGCGTCTAAGGCAATATCTAGGCTACATTTTGCGTTTTCAAATGATGTCCAAACAATTCTCTTGCGGATGCACTTTTTTTTTCTCCATATTAATGGATAAACGGGAGCAAAGCCAACATGTCAAGTCACGTGCCATGACTCGTTCATATGATCTTTGCAGAGAAGCCTGATAGGAAACACCTTTGAGAAATGAGCAGGCCAACTTTCCGTTATTGTACAGTACATACTAGCAGTGTGAATATCAAATTAGAAATGTTGTTAACCATATTTCCTACCCTGACTGCCATTAGATTTAGACAATATGCTCCTTGATGCAACAGTGGGCAAAATTGATGGCGTAGAGATCTGTGCAGAACTGTCCATCATCCTGCAACAGGCCACACCCACCTTATTTCTGACCATTACCTCCCATAGTATGGCCAGAGAGGATTCAAGCGGAGCAGTAGTAATTCCATGATCTTTGGTACCGCCTGTGCCCATTGCCTTTCTATGCAGTTCCACTCAGTTCTCGTTTCCCTTCAGTATTCCGTTTGGGATTCCGGCCATTGGCCTCATATGCTCAGGATGTATCCCATCTTGGCCAATCAGTGAGCTTTGAGAGACAAACCTGTCTCGTGGCGTGAGAAGGCAGAGTGAAACTCCCAGTTTTCCTTCTCTATCCTCCTATTTCAGTCAAGGCAGGCAAACAATTACTTCTCACAAAGGAATGGCGAGACCCCTTGAGCAAAACAAAATGAATGTATGAGTGGCTGGTGCTATTTGGTCTCCTGCACTTGTTTCTCCCAGCATTTTTGCTAGTGAGTGATAACTACTAGTGAGAACAAGCTTGAATCCAGTTTTATTTTGTCCATTTCTCACTGCTGATTGCAGTCGTAATTTCATATACAGTAATTTCCCACATATAAGCCGCATTGTGTATAACCGCAGGACAGTGTTTTATGCAAGTCAAAACAAACCATATTAACACCATTTAACTGCCCCCTGTTTTACCTCATAGCAGAAGAATTTAGCAATCAATGTATAAGCCGCGGCTAATAATCGGGAAATTATGGTACTGTCAACGGTATTAGTAATATCTGTGTTCTGTTTTCACATATTAGTAAACATTTGAACATGTAGTAAACATTTGAATTTGCCTAATTGTAAAGATGTGTGCCTTTGTTCCTGCTGAGTACATTTCTTAAAGGGCAACTTCAGTCAATTTCAACAAGAGCTCGATTGCTCAAGCTAGCCAATTCTGAAGACGCAAGACATTTTAGTCCAACCGTATAGGTTTCCTTGAACAGAGAATAAGCCCTGACAGTTAACCCATGGGGGCAGATTTTTATACTGTGTTTTCAGCATCTAAACATGCTCCAAATGTCACCCCTAAGCTATGTAACATCATCAGACACATTTCAACACTCCACTGTAGTGGTTATGACTACAAATGACTAACAAAGTGTTTGAAATAGTGGTTTGATGCAGTGTTTACAAAACCGTTTTGTAAACAAACATTATTTGGCTGCTTGCATAAACACACAGTTTTAACCACTTTTTCAGCCACTGTGGTGACATTTGGAGTATGTTAAAATGTTAAAAATACAGTTCAAAATTCTGCCCCATGGGCTAGTTGTTAAAGATTATTTTCTGTTAAAGGAAAACTATATGGTTGGACCAAAATGTCTTGTGTCTTCAGTATTGGCTAATGCTTGAGCAATAGAACTCTGGTTGAAATTGACTGAAGTTGCCCTTTAAAATCAGTAGTCGGCTGTCCTTGTCTGTTTTCAGTTGCCATAATGCGAAGAGAAAACAAATGATCTTTCCTCAGTTTAGTCAGGACAACTTTGTTTTGAGTTACCAAGTAGCTAAGACACACAAGATAAATTCCCTCAAAAGTCAAGCAATCAATTCAGCAAAGCACCCAGAATTCTAAAGTACAATTAAACTGTTATGTACTGAATATGCACAGTAGACACTTTCGGAAAGATGGAACTTTTGAAGGCATATTTAAGTAAAGCTCAGCAAACAGGCTGATTTTTTTTTTTTTTTTTTTTAAGTTTTAAGCATTTGAATTTGTATATGCCTACTAGGTGCCCATAATTTAGTAAAATTTTAAATTCAACTGATATATAACTCCCTTAAATATCAATGGTTGACTACTTTGCATTGCAAGCTTCCTGAAGTTGTATGTTTAATATGTAAATGTGAAATAAAGGTTTTCTGCTCAGAGTATGACAACATTTTCTTGTGTACTGTGATAAAAAGAAATATCTGAAATTTTCCTAGTCAGTACAAATAACACTGTTGTTAAGACGATGTGAACCTATAGTGCTCTATGAATAATTACAGCTATAATTATTATAGCTATATGTCGAGATATATATACACACACGCATGTTGGGTAATCTTATTGCTTCATGTGGTGCTTTTCTGTATGTTTTTCCAGGTGCTGAAGAAGATCGCCAAGTACATCCAAGAGCAGAATGAGAAGGTCTATGCACCACTGGGACTGCTCCTCACTGACCCCATTGAGAGAGGACTCCGGGTCGTATCCTTTTATGACAGAGCTCATGGAGTCCCAAAACAGCATTCCAGTGTAGTACAAGTTCAGTAGGTGCAGTGTTTTGTACTTAGCATGTCACCGCTGCATGTTGAACTCCTAACCCAGTTCATGGACTTCATACAGACAGGCAACTATAGGCAGTCTGTGCGCTTGATGCAGGGAAAAGATTAAAAGGTCAGACAAAAAAAAAGTGTTGCACTACAGCAAGCCAAGCATGTGCATTTGAAACCCCTCAGGCAGTTTGAGAATGGTGGACTATCATGAGCCTCAGATACCTCATCAGTAAATGGCCTTCTCCCATGTTTTACCACAGAACACAGATTTGGTTGCCCCTTGACTCACCATGGAAAGCAAGCAAGCCGTGTGCATTGTTTTGCTGTAATGGTGTGCTTGCCACAGCTTGACTCTTCTTTCCTGTGACGTGTGATAGATGCGGCCGCATTTACTAGCAGACATAAAAAGAAGAACCAGACTCTTCCAATTGCCCCAAATGACATGTTGTCCACCCTTAATCAAGATTTTTTTTCTCTCTGTAAATCCCAGTGCATTCCACCACACATTAATCCCCTAAATCAAGTTTTCTAGTGGCCAAAATAGTATAGAAGAGTCCTTTGAAATGGAGTCAAATGTCCTGTGAAACTAATTATGGCATATGCACTGTCAAAGGTACTTACGGCTGAGTTTTATAGGGCAAGGCCATGTCTTTTCTCTCATTGATGAATGAGGAGATGGGGAATGAGGCCATGTCAAAACAGCAATGATTTCCAGAAGATTATTTTCTAAATTGGTTACGTATGTAACCTAGGTTCTAAGTAATGCCAGTAGATCTTTTTTCACTTATTGAGCAAGTCGATGACCAAATGTCTGCTTGCATCATTAAGGACACTGTCTGAGAAGCCGCCCCACCTGTTAGCACTGAGCCTTGAACAGTTACATGTGTGCATCCTAATGGTGTAAAGCCATTGTGCTTGTGGAGTGCATGAATGGATTTATTAGTCTTTAACTCAATCATCAGGTGGAAATCACCATTTATGAGGACAGAAGCTCCAGATAAAAGAAGAAAAACAACAAGAAAAAAAACACCAAAGGTAAGGGTTGTATGTTTTCACCAGTGACAGAAGTACCAATAGATCAGCAGGAGAACTACTTGTACCACTGTTACAAAGCATAACATCATCTGAGATCACTGTTGGGCTTGTGACACACACAAACTCTCGGTGGAACGGACGTGTTTGAGGAACAGGAAGTAGGTCATTATTTTTATATTTCCTGTATCCTCAGAAGTGGTTTGGAATGTCTGCGTCTCAGATTTATACGGCCTTCACATTTCATTTGTTTGGCAGCAGGCTAGTAATTAGATATGGACATGTCGTAGCTGTTTTTACCCCCATTGTGAGAAGATGACAGTCTTATATTCTGACTATTCTCAGCTCATAGTATAGATGGATAATACTTTATTATGATGATGTGTTTTCTCTTTCCTCCTGCCAGTCACCCTGGAGTACACCACTTTGGTTGGCCTTTTGATCCTTCAGGCCTGGCTCTTTCCCCCCCTCCCTCCTCTCAGCGCATACTGTATGGTCCAGTCTTTCTCCCTCCTGTACCCATCCTCTCAAGTGAGATCAGGACTTTTCTCTTGGTGTGGAAAGCAAAAGATCATGTATTCTGGAACTGACTGAAGTACCCTCTCTCACCCTACCCCCACCTTCCTTGATTTACACGTTGAAATACACAATAATTGTTTTGTATTTGTACAATGTTGTTCTAAATTTACTTTGAAGTTGCAAAATGTTTTTTTTTTTGTGCCATGTTTAATTTTTTTTACAAGTACTTTGATGTAGAATATACCCGGCCCACCCGTCAGCCCTCCTCACTTGTGGTGTGTGTACTTGTCTGAAGCACTTGTCTGTGCTGAGCGTACTTCTCTTGTTTCTCACAGTACAGTGGCAGTCTCCCAGGTGTGATTGTTCGTCTTCAGAGTAACTCAGTTCTGGAAAACAAAAGTAAAGGATCTTGTTTGAAAACGACAGAATGTGTATAATGTTCTTTAATATACATCAGCAGAATTTGTACAAATTTGCAGTGACCCGTCAGCCCCTCGCTGTTGGCATACCTGGCTATACAGTGAACACACAATAGCTGGTGGCCATTGTTGTGACTTCTGAATGATGTTTATCTTTACCATTCCATGCAGTTAAGAGCTCTCTTCCAACACACGGTTATAATGATCCTTATCTGCTCAAACCCATGACACTATGTTTTGACACGGATATTTAGCACAGATATTTTGCGTCAAGGTGGGAAGACTCTTAACCTGCATTATGAAACGACATCTTACCCATGTCTTTAGTGCAGTCCTTTCTCTGTCACGATTGGCAGCCCACAGAAGCACCATTTAAACCTTAAAGTATCCATAGCGTTTAGTGTCTCATTTGATATATGAAAGCTATTAATGTGCTTTTTGTCTTTTTTTTTTTCCTCATTTGTTATTTTGCTTTTTTCCGCTTCAATTTTGTGCTGTATCATAATAAACATTGTCAATCTTTTCTGAGAAAATATTCTCAACAGTTATTTAAACCATGTATCTGTAATATATCATAATAAACAGAATGTTTTCTTGATGACGAGAGTGGTTGTTTTTTAGTGAAACTTGTTTTGCCACAGTCAATGAATTGCCCCCACCCCCCAATATATTAAACATTTTGAGACATTGAGAAATTGAGAAAATAACTTCCTCCAAAAACGAAAATGTGTTGATGGATTTATTTTAGTAATTTCCGATAGAGACTTTTACAATTGCCAGTAAATTTGTTTAATAAACTCCTTGTGAGAAAAACGTCACCATAGAAGTTTTTTGGTGTGAAAGTGGTAAACATTAAAAAATTGCTTCCAGTGAGTCAGCCTCTTTACCAGCAACCACACTTCCTCCCCTGCTACACCGGACAGAGCTGTGTGTAAAACTGATGACCTAATCTGATGTTTCATGTGGGCTTCCAGACTTTCTTCCATGAGATCCGAGTTGGGTCAACTTAAAATCAAAAACACAAGCCCTGGTTTTGGTCCAAAGTTTAGCAGAATTCAGATGTTACTAGGAGGACATTCTCAAAGAGAAAAGCAAATGTCTTACCCTTGGATTGTGAGTCTTGCCAGTATAAAGTACCGGTACACTGATTCATAATCAACAGGAAAGGCACACAGCTTCCCATTCAATTAGATTTAACATTCACCAGGGTTGCCACAGAAAATAAATGATTTTTTTTTTTTTAATTTCCAAGTTAACAAACAATACTGATTGGACTGATAGATCTGAATGTTAAATTACTTTGTCTGTAGTTTTGATTGGCTACATTTACAGTTGCATAGCCAAATATGCAGTGATGCCCCTCTCTACTGGTGAAAAGGTAATACTACATGTTTGTGTATATAAAATATAAATCATAGTTTCGAGATATAAATTGAATTTATTTCCAGGTGGCAGTCTGAAGGTTTATAGAGCTAAATCAAAAGTTACATATTGACATATTTAGGCTAGGTCTATTCAACAGTTTGAAGGGTATGATTTGATTTATGCTAAAAGTAGGCTTGAAACAATAAACAAAGCAATAATAATATATTTTCATTTCCTGAAATATTATAGCAGTTCTGCTGGCATACACACAGGTTTTCTGTTGAGGCATCAACAGAAATGCAATTCACCTTTTCAAAACGCGGATATCGTCTTTGAACTGTCTTGCCACACTTGCCGTAGAAAGACAGAAATCAACATGGCGGCTTACTGAGATGCCACGCTGGTACACAAACTGGATTTCAACATCAGCTGAAAACAAATTATTTCCCTGTTAAACGACAATAAATATTTGGAAATCATGTCAGGCAGACACAATAATAAATTGCCAACAAATCTGCCGCAACTGCAGAATCTCATAAAAAGAGATCCACAGTCATACACAGAAGAGGTGAGTAGCGTTTGCTACTTCAACGCTAGCATTACCCAATAGCATTATTGTAAACATCGTTTGAACTGGTATCGAGATCACAAATATGTATGTTCTGATAGTTACATATAATGTAACATAATGTAAAGCCTGACTTTTGCCGTCTTAACGTAATGTCACCACTTGCATTTTAGTTCTTACAGCAGTATCGACACTACCAGTCAAATGTCCAAATCTTCAAACATCAGCCAGATAAACCCAACAAGGAGTTCGAGGAACTGGTTATGTTTCTTGCTCAGGTAACGAAATAATGTCGCTCAAATCTTTGTTTAGTGATTAGCGATATCTTTTTTTGACTTGAGGTGCTTTTTATACCAGAAATGTTAAGACGAGTCTTTATTTCCTCAGGTTGGACACTGTTATCAGGAACAGATGGCTAACTTCCCTCAAGAATTGGCAGAGCTTCTTCTAAATCATCATACAGTCTTGGAAACTAGTCTACGATTGGTATGAACCACTTGGAAGTCACCTTGATGTGTTGGCAGGATAATGCCCAACATATAAAAATTGTGTTGTGTACGCAGATATAGTTTGCAGTGAGATGATTGTCAACATTGCAGAAAAATGCTGGTATCTGATGAGATGGTGAAACCAGCCAAATCATCAGAACTGTTCTGATGACACAAAAAAATCTAACGTTAGTTGTCAAGAAATAGCTGCTGAAAGCAGCTACCAGCATAAAATGTGTGTTTTTTTTCTGCAGGGAAGGCAATTCCTTCACATTGGTTTCGTTTCGTTATTCGTTATTTGCTCTTATTGTATATTTTTTTGCCATTTGTTTCTCAGACATTCTGCAAAGCCTTGATCTTACTCAGGAACAAAGACCTGATCAACCCTACAAGTCTTCTGGAACTGTTCTTTGAACTGTTGCGCTGCCATGATAAATTTCTTAGAAAGGTATGATGTTTGTAACACAGTGAGTACAATGAGGGTTAAGGAATGGTGCTTCCAATTCAGTCTCTTTATCCTATTTCTTTCTATTATTGTGATTTAGCGCAATTTATTAATTAGCTAACAGGTAGTCATTGATTTGCTGAAGAATGGTTATTGTTTCCGCAGATGTTGTACACACACATTGTGACCGACATCAAAAACATCAATGCCAAACACAAAAACAACAAACTCAACACAGTAAGTGTCATTTGTTGAATTCTATTTAATCACTGTTAACTCGTATTTTTTTGCTAAATTGTATTTGTGTCCTTTGTGTCAGACTCTGCAGAATTTCATGTATACTATGCTGAGAGATAGTAACCCGATTGCTGCAAAAATATCTCTGGACGTGATGGTTGAGCTCTACTCAAGAAATATTTGGTATGGTGATATACTGTGGTCCTCATTTGAAGAGTTCAGATTCCAAAGCCTATTAATCCATTTTCTGAAATATTCAATAATTAAATTGTTAAAATAATTGTTCAGTTGAAATGGTCTGTATTTGATATCTTTGTTTCAGGAATGATGCCAAAACTGTTAATGTCATAACAACAGCCTGTTTTTCTAAGGTCACAAAGGTAGGAAAGAAATGTACCTTTATCATAATTTGTATTCACGTTATGCTTTTTTAATAGTCTTTTACAGCAGTTGATATTTGATTCTTATCCAAACCCATAGATCTTGGTTGCTGGACTAAAGTTCTTTTTGGGTAAAGATGAAGATGAGAAGAAAGACAGTGACTCAGATTCAGAGGTACAGTATAGCAGATCACACTTGAAGTCTGCATTGCTTGAGTGTTGTATTGCACAGACTTCATGATCTGATTCAAATCCTTGCATTTAGAACGAGGGCCCGACAGCAAGAGACCTTATGATCCGGTACAATACTGGAAAAAAGACCTCAAAAAACAAGAAGAAAATGGAGAAGGCCATGAAGGTTCTCAAGGTAGAGGAACAATGTTCTTTGTTCATGAGCAGTGAAATTATGTTTTACTTATTGCAAACATCTGATTCGACAACAAATGTCATTTGTTTTTATATTTAAATCACATTTCTGTTTTGCTCATTTAACAGAAACATAAAAAGAAAAAACGTGCAGAGGTCTTCAATTTCTCTGCTATCCACCTTATTCACGACCCTCAAGGTAACAAAGCTCCTGTCTCATTGAATCCAAGAGCAATATTATTAGTTAGGTTTATTCAGATGTGTATGTTTATTATTTAATTTAGTTAGATGAATATTGTTTGTTACCTCATTCTGGAAATGACCTGCATTACTTAAAATTCTTTTTTGCCATTCCTCCTGATAGATTTTGCTGAGAAACTGTTCAAACAGCTTGAAGACTCCAAGGAGCGTTTTGAGGTCAAAATCATGATGATGGAACTGATATCCAGATTAGCCGGAATTCATGAGGTAAGAAAAACAAAAGTCTAGACCGCATGTGCTAGCAGTGTAGCAGTGGATGACTATGCCCTTAGTGTTAAATGAATGAGCGAGGAAGCTCCTTTTCACATATAATGTGGTTGTAGTGATCAGAGCCAAAGCTGCACATTCATTAGAGTAACCTGTAGTTGGACAGGAGCACCCAGCAGTTTTAAAAGTGTTCTCTCTCTCCACAGCTCCTCCTCCTCAACTATTATCCGTTTCTCCAGCGCTTTCTACAGCCACACCAGAGAGGTAGGTGTGTTTTTAATTCCTCATTTACACCATTATCTGTGCATTTGGGGTGCATAAGCAGCACATACATGTCCTTGGTTTGCTGTCCTTCGGAATACATGTGAACAGATTATACCACGCACATCATACACATGTTGTATGCGGCTTCCATCAGTAGTCCCAAGCAGTTTTCCCGCTGTCCACTTGATATAGAAACAAGTTTATAGTTCAAGGAGGGTTAGGGCAGCACAGGACACCGCTTCTGGTGTGATTACACAGACGCACGTCAACTGATTCAGTCGGAATTTAATTTCATTTTGTCTGATCTTTTCTCTAAACACAACTTGTTTCTCTTCCTTCTTTCTGTAGAGGTGACAAAGATCCTGTTGTGTGCAGCCCAGTCATCCCACCAACTGGTGCCTCCTGAGGTGAGCGAGCTCTTTATTTACATCCATAAATTACAGCAGGCTTGCAGTGCCGTTAGTCGGCTTTAGAACACTAAATAGGTTTTGGTGTTGGACTTGGACTAAAAAGAACACTTGTTTAATGGAACATCTGAAGTGGACACTAATTCAGTTGCCGTCTTCCATCTTCAGGTCATGGAGTCAGTGGTAATGACCATAGCCAACAACTTTGTCACAGACCGAAATTCAGGGGAAGTCATGACAGTGGGGTGAGTAATTTCAGTTACTGCTTATCTTTACTTTTCTTTTCTTTTCTTTTTTTTTTAATCATGACCATATCAGTGTGCGGTGACCTTTCTGATGAATGTAGTTGGGTTGGGTGAAGACTTGTTGAGTTGAATGTATGTGTGAATAGCACACTCTAGCTCTGTTTGTTTAAAGCAACATGTCTGAACAGCACACATGTGTAAAGCACTGTTTTGTTGTTCAAGATTACTGACATTAAGCAATGTGGTTTTTTTGTTGTTGTTGTTGACAGTATTAATGCCATCAAAGAGGTGGTGGCCCGCTGCCCTCTATCCATGAATGAGGACCTGCTCCAGGATCTGACTATGTATAAATCCCACAAAGACAAAAGTATGCAAGCACAGACATATACCCACTGATAAGACTCTGCTAAACTTAATAAAGCATCTTAATTAAAACTCCACATGATTTACCCTCTCTCTCTCTCTCTCTCTCTCTCTCTCTCTCAGACGTGGTGATGTCAGCCAGGGGCCTGATTCAACTTTTCAGAAGTCTGAACCCAAACATGCTTCACAGAAAAGACCGGGTGAGTCTTGATCCTGAGGAGATACAGATACACACATATTCACATACAGATACATCAGCCGCTAGGCATCAAGGTGCCACTTTCAACTGAGACTGAGCTTGTGTCTGGATTCTTTCTCAGACTGCTCATGTACCAATGTGTGTTAGCCATGCAGGCCTAGCCTGACAACCCGGCCATAATACGAATGTTAATCCGTATCCATGATCTGGGGACGGTCTTCTGGGGCGTGTTTACATCGGTAGAGAGTCTACCGGCCAATAAGCGAAGCTGATTAGACAAGCTGTCCAATCGTTTCAAACCAGAACAGAATGCCCTTCCCCCCGCCCTATAATCGTGTCAGGTTAAAGAACCTCCAGTCCATGAATACGGATGAACAGCAGTATTATGGTCAGGCTAATGCAGGCCATGGTACATACTATATCTACCTTGCTTACATGCATCCAGAGGTCTCATTTCTCTCTTATCCTCCTAATGGAAATTCTCTTCTCTGTTCCTAGGGGAAACCCACAGAATCGTCCACTGAGGCACAGATACAGAATTATGGAGAACTTGGGGCAAAGGACTATATCCCTGGTGCAGAGATTCTGGAAGTGGAAAAAGAGGACAATGAGGAGGAGGATGATGGTAAGAATATGATTTTACTGGGAAAAATGTCTGAAGCTGTCTGGTGAGAAATGTGCTGTGTAGTTATCCTGTGCTAGGATTTGATGAGTTCTTCATCTGCTAAAGGGTGGGAGAGTGCCAGTGAGGAAGAGGATGATGATGACGGAGAATGGGTGGACGTGCATCACTCATCAGATGAAGATCAAGCTGAAATGGTAAGATAATTATGTAGGTTTATACATGGGTCAGTTTGACTGTGTGTGTGTGTGTGTGTGTGTGTGTGTGTGTGTGTCTTTGCTCATGGCTTCATTTGCTTCGCATCAGGCGGAAAAGCTCCAGAATATTCCAGTGGAGGAAAGAAAGGCCAAGGCTGCGGCAGTCAGCACCAGCCGCCTGCTCACACAGGACGATTTCAAAAAGATCCGCCTGGCCCAAATGGCCAAAGACCTCAACGCTGCCCCCGCCAAAGGCCAGAAGAGGAAGAATGTGGAGATTGATGAGGAAGAGGAAGGGTAAGGCCACCTTTATGTCGATCCCAAGTTATCCTTCATGTGTTTGTGTGTCTGATCCGTCATTTGTGTCTGGATTTGTTATTTTCCATGATTCCCTTCATTTGAAACTAAAGTTCAGGACTTGGCAGGAAAATGTAATTTCATGGAGATCTGTGCTCATATTTAAAGATCATATATAAAGATCTGTGCTCATATGTAAATATTTGTGTCCATCTCACAGTGGAGAGTTGCTGTCATTAAGAGCCATTGAACGGCTGCATAAGAAACCCAAATCAGACAAAGAAACACGACTAGCCACAGCAATGGTGAGTTTGTTTATGACCATATATTATATGAAGGGATGAAAAGGCTCCCATTAATTGAATTTAAAGCGTTGCTCCGGAGTGATTTCAGAATTGATTTTGCAGAAGCGAACAAGCACTTAACATTGAGTCAATGGAAACTGTTCCAAATTCTTTCATTCCATGCTCTATATAGTGCTGATAGAAGGCTAATGCAAAAGGGCTGTGCTTAAAACTACTCCGGAGCTACACTTTAAGACTGAAAGTCTGACATAGCAAAATGTCAATATTAATTAAAAGTGTGTGGTGTCTTTCCTGCAGGCTGGGCGAACAGACCGAAAGGATTTTGTCAAAACGAGAAACAAGTTGAATCCATATGCCAGCACTAGCAACAAAGAGAAGAAGAAGAAGAAGAACTTTATGATGATGAGGCACAGTCAGAATGTCCGAACCAAGGGCAAACGCTCCTTCAGAGACAAACAAGTAAGAGATTCACCATACCAATTTCCATCCAGATTTTTAAGTTGACTACTGTACTATACATACCATTTTCTGGTGTCACTTTAATGATTTGTTGTTCCTCTTCACAGATTGCCCTGCGCGATTCATTGCTGAAGAAGAAGAAACACAAGCACTGAGAGTACAGTGCATCATCAGTTTTGTGTATCATGTTGACTGGCCTGTCTACATTAACAGTACATCTGTTTAAGAGGGCTTTCCTCTATTAACTGCATAAATAGTTTATTTTGTACTTATCTGTACAGATCACACCACCCCCCATTAAACAATTTTATTCAACTCTTGTCTTTGTGTTTGGTGATATTTTGTCTTTTCCGGAAAGTTGATGGAAGATTTGTCAATTCAAGCATGATTGAGTGCTTTTATTTGCAGTATGTAAGCCTGGATCAGGTGTAGAAATGATTTCGCGTAATAATTTCTAGAACAGTTTTCAGTGTGACGTAGACCATCATCCATGACCATGAGAATTTGCAGCTCACGGTCTTGGCTTGTACCAATGTCGCTGCATGACAAAGTAGGTCAAAGTCGTGCTTTTACCTGTCCGCTAAAATTTAGTTACAGATGGCCATTTTGGCAAAGATGTGTTGTGACCGTTATGTTTGTTACAGGAATCATGCAGGTATCCAGCGGGCCATCCTCTCATGTGGCGACGTTACAAATATGACCATTCATTTAATCCAAACACTTACAAGTAAGTTGCAGAAATAGTTGGTTTGACTATTGGGCTATTACCTGAAAGAGACTTCATTTATTGGCTTTGCATTCTTCAGGAGGAAGCTTTACGATGTTATACAGTTCTCGGGTTTGTTCCTAAACAAAACAAGAGGAATTCAGTGCTCTCCTTTCGCACATGAGCTGACTTTGTTTAATCGTGGAACGCTACGCCATGTGGCTACTCTCAGGTTAGAACCTTCACTTGATCAATCGGTCATGTCATGGCACATTATGCTTACGAGGCCCTTTACTTGACCTTTTGCTTTTAAACTCAATTTGGTTGTAGTTTAGCTTTGTTAGGCCTGAATTAGTTTACCATTGTGGTGGGGAACGGGAATATGAAAAGCTAAGAGCATGCGTAATGCATTACTTTGTGTTTTTACTGTTGTGTCCGTACATGAACGACCGAAATTTCCAGAAGAGATGGCCGCAGTGAAGGAACTAGGAATGAGAGGAACCAACAGACACCCGAGCCAAGTTTCCCTGTCCAAACTCTGACGGATGGTCTGGGCTTCTCTCGCTCCCCTAAACACCATAGCCCCACCAAAAACTGAGGTGGAGCATTGCGGTGCTCCTCAAGATTCTCTCAATAAAACTGTAATGACACACAATGAAGTAGTAGACCTACAGTTGGCAGCGAATCTATTTTTCATAGTTGAACCATAAACAGGCTGTGGTTGAGCAAAACAAAGCAAAAAAAAAGGGCACGTGGTGGGATGTTCAATTATCCCATAGTAGCCTAGTTGAAATGAAGAATTCATCATCCTCTCATTTTGCAATCAATTTCTAATTTAATAGCTTATATTAATCTCTACTTCTAGAAGGAAACTATGTACATTATATGGATGCAGCCTGACCCTATATGCATGATGACCGAGACCCTGTGATGAACAGATGTGGCATCATCATCCGATTGGTGGGGGACCCCACAGTGGCCCGCTTCTGATGAAGCTGAAGAGTGTTTTTGTGCATGTTTTTTTGCTATGTTCACGCAGCTTCTGATGGAAAAGTATCATTGAATGCATGCAAATGGATTTCGTCCCCGCTTCAAGCATCTTGATCCGAAGTGGTTCCTGACAACCCATGTTTGAGGGTCAGACCAATTAGGGCACTGGTTAAAGTGGTTGACCTGGTCCATCTCCCTGAACACGTCTGTGGACCTGAAGGTGCCTGTCCATGTCTGCAAGCGATGTGATGTCTACCATGTTGAAGGCAACAAAGGAGGAGGAGAAGGAAGTGACCATGTACTGGTCAAGTTGGACTCCTCAAGAGAAAGAGCCAGCTGTTGATGGAGAACTGGATAAAGATTTTCAATGCTCATGAGAAACTGGTGAATCCCAGTGGAAATTACCAGGTGTATCGGGAGACCTTGGCTGACTTCAACCCCCCCTTACATCCCCCTCACAGAGCTACTGTTGATTGATATCCTTATAACTTCTATAAGTTAACTTATATCCTTACATAACTTATACAACAAGTGAATTGGCAACTATACAGATGACACGGTTAACTTTGGCACTAATCTGAACAGCATTTCTGAGTTCCAGAAAAATCTAGAACTCCACCCCCTTGGTCGGGAACAAAAAGTCACCATCAGACCGCTTACACCACTATTTAAAGAATGTCCATGTCATTAATGACCAATGCAGGATGATGTTTGTGGCGCCTGGAACCCTGGTGTGTGAGAGATTAAAATTGCTGTTAAACTCATTCTTCAAGTTTACCACTTACCTTATTCCACAAACATTCTCAATACAATTTATGGTGGCAAGTTTCTTTTTTTTTTTTTCTTTTTTTTTTTTTAATTTGTAAAGGATGAGGACAACTGACTAGAGACTTATTGTACCTCAAGTGCTTTCACATACTGTAAGGGTATATGATTTATATACTGCAGACCAAAGGACCAGTTGCCAGGCTAGTGCTACAGTGCGTCCACTCAATTTCTCTTTTTGTTCCACCACTGCGTCAGGGGTCGATCTGTAGGCTTAGGTTTGCCAAAGGCCAAAATGAACCAATGTGAAAAGCGTTTGATGCATCATGCTAAAAGGGTTGTGGTACTGCTGGCTATAGCATTTGTTCTATAAATACGCAATTGCCAACAGAGACGTAGGTTTGTAAGGCCTACAGTATTTAACTGTGTTTTGTAACAGCAAGGAAAGAGTTAACACTTTTGTTGAAGTGTTGAAGCTGAGGCCTGCTTCAAATATGCAGTATAATCTGCTTAGCTCTGCCCCACTAACAATGACTCAAGAAACAGGTTTCCTGAGAAAACTGAGGGAGGGGAGGGGATTGGTTGTTCTGTGGGAGGGCTTGAGTCAGGGCAAAACATTGTAGCGGTGTAGCACTCTTTCACTCTCTCTGTTCTTTCTCTGCATATCATGTTCAATAGCAGCATCATTGGAGAGGACCATGTGTCTAATACAACTCTGGGAAACCTTGGCACAACCCTTCACCAGGCCCTGAACATAGTCCTCACCACCCTGTTGGCACTGGTTGTATTTGCCCTGGGCTGCACTGTGGAGATTGGTAAGCTGTTGGCTCATGTCCGTCGACCATGGGGCATCTTGGTTGGGATTTCATGCCAGTTTGTCATCATGCCACTCACTGCATACCTGCTGGCCAAGGCCTTCTCCGTAAAACCAGTGCAAGCTGTAGCTATTCTTATCATGGGCTGCTGTCCTGGCGGCATCATCTCAAACATAATCACCTACTGGATCGATGGAGACATGGACCTCAGGTTTGTGTCCCTGTGTCAGCATGTGCTTATTTTCACACAGGAGCAAGGTGGGACTAATTGATTGATGTTAAAATACTCAAGTACAAAATGCTGTTTAAATAAAATTATGGTTGTGGTTTGTTTTTAAAATATCTTGAAAAATGTGTTTATTATACTCAGCTTTATGGTGACAAAACATTTTGTAAAATGTATCCAGATCTACTTCAGTTACTCTCTGGATTGAATAGTGATACATTACAGGTTAGAACACCACAGCCTACCACAGAAACGTATCACTGGTCCAAGTAAACAGACAGAAATATGCTCCTGCTTCTGTTCCTGTGAGGAACAGAAAAATGTACAAGATAAGATTAAGATTTATATGACTGTGAATGAACTGTTGAATTCTCTGTTGACCTGGTCAAGCAAAACTGTGTCAGCTTAACCTTTACATGAAAGGCAATTTTGATAACACACTCACTGGAGCTAGTGAACTGAACTAGTTTGGCAAAGCCAAGTTTAGGCCTACATTTGTAACTGGAACCTACCACAGAATAATCATCCATTACACTAATTAATTCAATTGATCATTTAATTACTCTACAATTCATTATGACTCTCTGTGAAGGTATTTGATTTTGAAAAGTGAGTTTTGTCTTTCTCTGTTGGTGTAGCATCACCATGACGAGCATCTCTACCATGTTGGCGATGGGGATGATGCCCCTGTGCCTGCTTGTGTACTCTCACTCGTGGGTTGCGGCCAGCAGCATCAGGATTCCCTACGATAAGATAGGTCAGTAGCTCGTTGTCACTTATCAGCCCATGAGATCATAAGGCATTGCATTATAAATACAGTTTAGACCAGCATGCATGAAGAAGCATAGGTACACTGAATTCTTTTTTTTTTTTTTTTACTGAAGTGATAATATCCTGTGTGTTCCCAGGTATTACTCTGATTAGTCTTATTGTCCCTGTGGCTTGTGGAGTCTTTGTCAACTACAAGTGGCCAAAAGCAGCAAAGATCATATTAAAGGTAATAGTTTTCTCCAGTTCATGTTTTCTTTTGTTATTGTTTGTTAGATTTCCATAAATAACTGCCAGCAAAACCATTCCCAAAATGCCTTGCGTAATCCAAACTCATTTCTGTCTTTGGGTTTGTGCAGGTGGGCTCAGTAACAGGCTGGGTTTTGCTGCTGATAGTGGGCGTGGCAAGTAGTCTGCTGTACCGTGGCTCTTGGAACACAGATACAGCTATGGTGATCATTGGGGTTATATTCCCCATGATTGGCTACACTACTGGCTTCCTCATGTCCATTTTAATGCGACAGCCATGGCCAAGGTGAGAGGATTTCACACATTGCTACTCAACATCCTTCCTGCATGCGAGGGAAAGAGGACGGCCTTGGTCAGTTTAGTCATAGACACAATTCAGCTACAACCAGAAGCTAATGTGACAGGCTTCACTTCATACTGTGTTTTTCCCCCTGTGTACAACTCCAAATAACTGCTGCTTAATCGAATGCATAGGTGGCTAATCTTATCAGCAAACTCTAGTCTAGCAGGCAGCTGCACAAATACTTGGGGTGTTAGGTTGGTTATTCACCTGACAGTGACATGTTTCTTTGGACCCACATGTGTTATTCTGAGGTGCGTTCCCAAGGCTCTTTTTAATGAAAGTATTGGTGATTGATCTCCTGCTGTGGTGACAGGTGTCGGACTATCGCCCTGGAAACCGGGGCGCAGAATGTCCAGATCTGCACCACAGTGCTCCAGGTCTCCTTCAGTCCGCAGGAGTTAGTGCAGATGTTTACATTCCCTCTCATCTACGGCACGTTTCAGCTCACCTTTGGCCTCCTGCTAGTCACAGGTAAGCGTTGCCTCCACACTGCCTTAGTTGACTTAATGTATTATGTCTATCAGCCTTTCTATCAGCTTCAGCTGGTCTGACTCTGAAGTTGTAGTGTTTAATTTGTTGTAGTGTTTAATTGGTTTAATTGGTTTATGAGAGTGAAGCTAGTAATATTTATCATCAACATCATTTATTGTTTTTAAGTAGGAATTAGTTCTTACTGGAAGCTCCACTTGAATCCTTCAACAAAATAGTATATGATAATATAATAATAATAAAATAATGTATGCAAAATAATACATTTTCTCATTTTCATCGTGTCAGCAGTTGTAAATTATTACAAGTAAAATTTACAAATTTTTCAAATGCAAGTTTAAGAAAATTATATAGGCTAAGTAAGTTGTGCATCAGTTTATCAGATGTACAAGCGGAGAGCCATATGTAAATCAGATGGGACTCCTCTACCTGACCAGACTCAGCAGAGCCAACCAAGAGCCACTACTGGACAAGGTGGAGGGGAAATCAATATGAGTTTTGAGCCTGATTTGTCTCTGCAGTCTTCTTCTGCCAATTAAGATTGAAATCTTACCAGTACATTATTTTCACAACTGACATTGACCATGTACTGTAGTATGTTGTTGTGACGTTTGTCTGGAAAACTTCTTTATTTCTTTTTTGACAACAAGAGATTTGAACAGTCAGAATGAGACAGTGTTGTGAGAAATAGAACACATTTCTGTTATGCAAGGGAGTGTGACATTACTAGAAGTCCTGGAGAAACTAAGTAACAAAAGAAAGGCATGTGTGACTAATGGATGCTGAGTTGCTGAGAAGTTGTTTTTTTGTGTCAGTCTTTGTCATGAGATCACACAAGCCTTCAATCTGTGAGCTACTTTCTAAAAATATTTTAGTGTGTACTGTATGTGATTGCATGGTAAATAAAGGTGAATATGTTAGAATTTGAAGAATATGTTGGAAACCACTTTTTATTTTATTTTATTTTATTTTGAGATACAGTATATGTGTTTTATATTATGGTCATTTATGTTCATAGTTGTTTGTTATTATGGTATGGTAGAATGGTATTTACATGTAGATCAAAGATCACTGAATACTAACCACTTCAACACTCTCTTGTCAGATGTCTCCTAATGGAATGACATCATCCAAAACTCTTAGCAATTGAACTATTTCTATTCTTATCTTAATCTGGTCTCAAACACTAAAATAAAAATGTTTACTTGTACCATTTATTTATATTCACTGTTCTTACTGTTGTTACTACTGTTGTACATCTTTATTTCTTGAAGTTATGTTCAAATCTGTTAGTCACATTTCATTTGATGACATTAATTATTTTGTTTCATTTTTTTTCATTATTTTCATGTAATGGATTGTAAGTTTATTTCTAAACAAAGGACAAAACTACTTGAGTAAAATGCCTGCTGTCTCATGAGAGATGTCACCTATTAAAACCTCTTACGTAACGTCTGCCTAGCATTGTGTTTCCTCCGGGGAAGGGTAAGGTGCAATGTAGCGTCTGATTTCTGCTGAGGAGATGTATTTTGTGCATGTGCATGTCTTTGCATATACCCTCTCACGTCTGTGTGGTGACAGAGCAGAGCAGTGGTGTGTGACATTCGGAGATGGCACTCCAGGGTTCCCTCGTCCAAACCTGCGCTGTGGCTCTCCTGATGCAGGTGGTGGCTGCTCAGGTGTATGACACCAGCCTAAACTCCCGTGAGTACAGCAGTTTATTTTAAAGGGACACCAGGCAACGTTTTTACTGTTAATTTACCAGCCTCAAAGTCACTTTGATGATTAAATGGTTCATTACGGGCTGACCGATAGCTCTCTCAATCAGTCTCTAACATTTGTTTCGCGGTAATCCCGCTTGCAGGATCCGGTGCCGGGTCCACGAAATAGAAACTGAAAGTAGATATAACTGAAATCGCTTGTTATCGGCTTGTCAGACAACGTAACACACAAAAATTATCATCTCTGGTTTGTACCCTTTGATTTGCAAAGAAAATTGTTGAGGATGTACGATGTAGTTGTATTTTTTGTAATATTTCGGCAACTGTAGGTGGAGCTCCGGAGTTAGAAAACCGCAGTGCTGCCAGGTGTCCCTTTAAAGCTTATCCTTACAAATTCTGTGTTCATGTTTCCATTTGCTTGTATTGAGACAGGTTCAGTTCAGAAAGACATGGTAATGGACTGAGATGGCTAGGTAGAGGAAATGTCAGATTTGTTAATAATGCACAGTTTTTATATTCAATTATTTGTGGAATGTGGTCTTGCTGAGGTGAATTTCATCCTAGGCCTAATGACCAGAAGTGTCTTTGTCAAACAGTGATTGATGTAATGCTTAATTGATAGATGGATTGATTTATAGACTGTGGTTATTGGATGAAAAGTGAGTTCATTAGAGTCACTGAGGAAGGTGAGTCCACAGTGATCAATGTTTAACCAACGGAAATGCTGTTCTGAAAGTTCCTGTCATCTTTCATGTGACACTTTAGTAGGTCTACTAAACAAAAGCATTATGGCTTTACAACTCACAGTCTCACAAAGGGGACCATAAGGCTACTTCTCTCTTGTGAACTCTTTATGTGGCCTGGCCCATGTGACTTGTCCTTACAACATACCCGGCAAAATGCTTACTCATATCGCTCATGCAAACCTAGGACTGTCATCACATGCTCCAGAACATATGTGTCAGGAAAAGTGTCATGCTGTCCTTTGTGATGTTGTATCATGTGTTCTGTGTTGTGTGTTCTCGATGAGCAGACAGGAGACGAGAGGGTCTTCTTGCGTTTGAGGGTTCCCTGGACGCTGACTCCAACTCCTCACTACCGGGGTTGCCAAACAGTACCAACACACAGCAGTACACCAAAGGCTTCATAGTCCTGGGCCTGTCCGTCATTGGCTTTGGGAGTACACTTGTTCCCATCAAACGCACAGAGACAGGAGATGGTGAGGGTCTGGGCTTTTGCAGTCGGTTGCCATAGCAGTCATTAATGGTGTACCCAGGGTACTCCCGGTTTCCCTTTCCGTAGAATTACTGATATTTTCCTAACCTGATTCTGGCTGAACATTCATGGCCAGCAGGTTGGTGCATTCATTGTCTTGCCTTGTGTTAGAGCTACTGTAACTCCTCTGTTTGTCTCCTTGTCATTGATAGGCCTGTTCTTCCAGTGGGTTTTCTGCTCAACCATGTGGCTAGAGTCTCTGCCTGTGCACTTTATCCAGGGCAGCACTCAAACATGGCTTCTCAGTGTAATGGCAGGGTGTCTGTTTGGCATAGGTGAGCCAAGATGAGGATACACAGATGATGATGATGTGTGTGTGTGTGTGTGTGTCTGCCCATGCTTGCATGATTGTGTCAACTTTACACAGAGTTTTTAATAAATATTAAATATTGTTTCTTTGTGTTGTCAAGGTAATCTCACCACTATCCCCATCATAAGAACCATTGGCCTTGGACTTGGATATCTGATCTGGTCAACATTTTGTCTCCTTATGGGCTGGGCCAGTGGCAGGTAGCCTACTGTACACATAATAAGACCTCTTCTGTCACCATGACCTGATACATCTCTTGACCGTGCCCTGCTAGCAATCTAAATGGATTTTTAATGAAATGGCAAGATTACCCAAGGGGAGAGGGCGGCTGGTTTATGGGCTCTTACTCTTTATTAGATGTGCTCCGGTGAGTCATGGCTAGATTGTGATGTATGCACTGCTCCTTCCACTCAGATTCGGCTGGTTTGGACTTGATCCACAGGATGTTGCAAGTCCTCTGTTGAATTACATTGGGACGGCTCTGGCAGCAGTGAGGTAAGAAATCATCCTTGTTGAATGTCAGACCTTCCAAACAACATCAGCAACACATTTGTCTTCATGAATAAATTTGGAATTTGTGTCAAAACATAATTTCACACAGAACTTTGTTTGGACTGTCTGTCCTTCTAGAGAATAATAGAGGAAAAAAAAAGACGTATCTTATTCAAGATCTGATTCATAATTAAATTAGAGAGGAACTAAAATGCATTAATGCAAGAGCATCTTGTGGTTAATGTTTACAGATCAAAACCGGTTAAAACTTGGGAATAGTAATACGTGTGGAGTAATGTGCGTTTTTTTCTTATCTTCCTTCAGCGTGCTGATTCTCTTCTTTATGAAAACGGAAGAGGATCCAGAGGATGAGCAAGCTGATGATGTAGAGCCCCTCTTTGAGAGTGACACTGACAAGAGTCATAACAACAAGGTATGCAGAACAACTCAAGCAGAGCCTTCTACGTAGAAATCAGCAGCAGAAATGTCTTACACAACAGTGCTGTATTGTGACTGTTGCTTCTTATGATTCTCCCAAAACTAGCTGGACAGCGTGGTAGATGAGTGCATTCTGACTGATGGCAAAGAAAAGGCATGGGAGGACAAACTCAGTCCCTTTCAAAGAAAGATCATGTGAGCTCAAGTGCAAAATATTTGCCTTTCCGCATAGACATTTTTCAATTTTAAGATCAGCGTTCAGAAATTTTATATACAATATAAATAATCAATATATTTGAATGTATATATGTTTGCTAAATATTCTGAAATATTCCACTCCTTCCTGTAGGGGCTGCTCTCTGGCTACATTTTCTGGAGTGCTCTACGGCTGCTGTTATACTCCAATCATCTATGTGAAAAACAGTGCAGAAAAAAACAACACATATTTCAGAGGAGCCAGCCAATATGGTATGTGTTAAATCAAGCGATAAAAAAAAAAAACAATTATCAAACTACATTAATTTTCACCCCTTTCATGTCTCAGACACTTACAGATTATACTTTGTGTGAAGATATTTACTGTCCATCATTTAATTCTGCCAAATTATGTTGTATCCTACCAGATCTGGATTATATTTTCCCATTCATGACTGGTGCTTGTGCCACAACAACTCTTACATTCTTTGTGTACTGTGCAATCATGAAGAACAGACCTCATCTTCCTTCAAAATGTGTCCTACCTGGTAAATAGAAAAACAAAAATGTCTGAGATCATATGATATTGTAATTATGTATATAGTTATTTATGTTCCAAATGTTTTAATTGAAATTGCATTTCCATACATGTATTCAGTCAGCTGCTTTCTAACGTTACTTTCTCCCACAGCCTTTATTGCAGGATCCTTGCAGTTTGGAAGCCAAGTTACCTGGTTTTTGTCCTGTTATTATGTTGGAAGTGTTATAACCTATTCTATTGGCACAGCTGTGAGTATACCAATAGAATACATGCTCAACTATATCCCATATAAAATAGTGTTGAGCTATAACATGATAAAAATGAGTATGATGATGAGTATGAAATTATTTGTCTTGCAAATTGCTACCTCAAAGATACTGTTTGTATGTATAGCATGTATAGTAGGGCTACAGTAGGGCAAATAAGTATTTCAACCCATGCCAAAAAGAAGAATAAGAATCATCTTTTGAAAATGTATCTGAATCTCTTCATATAAAACATGAGGGAAAGAACAAACTTTAAGGACACCAATTTTTGTAGTGAAAGAATATGTATTGTAAATTTAAAAATGTTCTTCCTTAAAGAATAGGGTAATAGGGCAGATTTTTATTTGAAAGTCCAGCTGTTTCATGGATCCAGGATACTATGCATCCTGATAAAGTCTAACCTGACATAGCCCGACCATAATACTGCTGTTCATCCGTATTCATGGTCTGGAGGTTCTTTAACCTGACGCGATTATACTGCGGAGGGGAGGGCCTTCACTTCTGGTTTGAAACGATTGGACAGCTCGTCTAATCAGCTTCGCTTATTGGCCGGTAGACTCTCTACCGATGTAAACACGCCCCAGAAGACCATTCCCAGACCATGGATACGGATGAACATTCGTATTATGGGCGGGCTATGTCAGGCTAGATAAAGTCCCCTTGGTCTCTGGAATTAAAATAGGCCCATGTCTTCACATACCCTTCACCATATCTTGTGACATGGGGTAATAATAAGATCATCCAATAAAACATCCCTCAATACAGTGCAATGAGTTAGGGCTATTGTGGCTAACCGAAATAAAACCATGCCAGCATTCTAGATATAGTGAAGGCTATGTGATGACTTAAAAAAATGATAATAAAAAAAATCTGACAAAAACCTGCCTACTTCTATGTGGTTCGAGACCTGTGTGCGGTGTGGACCGCCACCGGCTACATGTGGGAGTTTAACATAGGGTACAAATTTCATTTTGGAATTCAGTTTTGAAACATTACAATGTATGCATGATACATTCAGCACAGCCTAGGCCTAGTACAATTTTAAACTTTGTTTAAATGTTGTTTATTATTTGCCTATTATTGGTTCACATGATAAGTTTGGGGAAAATGTTTTCACAGGGACCTACCCTAGTGTCTTTGGCATGGAGTGTATTCTTCTTTCGAGAGATTAAGGTAAATTCAACATTTTCTGTCTGCATCAGGCCTTGTCAAGCAGTCCTTAGTTACAAGTAGGCCTACTCATAGACCTACAGGTTAGACCCTAGTGTAATTCAACTTCATCTATACTGGCTGAATGTTGCTTCGAAGTTTGTAATATATTCCATGTTTTCTTTCCTTCCTTTTTTTTTTTAGGGATTCAAGAACTTAGTGCTGCTTGGTGTTGTTTTAGTCACTGTTCTTACTGGTGTTAGTCTAATTACAGTTTCAAAAATAACTTAGCCTAAGTCCTAAAACAGATTGAAATCTTGTACTTTGTTTAAATGTCTCTATTGTTGTTTTAGCCTACGGTTTGTTTTCTGCTGTAATAATAATAAAAAATTTTTTTTTTACTTGTTTGTCTCTCGGTGTGATGCTTGTCATAACTTGACAGCTGTGTGAATTGAAACATCATTACCCATAATGCAGTCTGATCATAACAAACAGTGGGAGTGGGTAGGATTTTTTTGCAATTAAATGTGCGCGTGTGTGGAAGGGAGAGAGGTAGTGTGAGGGGAAAGACTGAAGACGATTCCCAAGATGAGGTATGATCCGATAACTCACCCATGATGTTGCCATTTATTGCAATATACAAGTTAATGTTTGGCTGTCTGAACTGCAAACGCTAAATCTTAGTACGTTTCTTACAGTTATTTGATTTCGAAAGCAGGAAGTTTTTAACCTGCAAGCCTGCTAACGTTACCAACGCTAGCTCTCTGGCTAGCCATGTTGTGTTGATGGCTGAAAGTGACATAGCCGAGAGGTGTCGTTTAATGAGTGGCAAGTTAAATAATAGGTTTACTGATGCAGCTGCAAATAAATGTGTCTGTTGGTGCTTCATCACTGTATGTTAACATGACAAACATGACAAAGAATGCTTAGATAGTTAACATTACTTGTACCGGAATTCAAAAAGGGGGTAAGGGTAAAACAGGTTGGGGAGCTACTAGCCAGCTAACGCTTGCTAGCCAACTTTCTTTTACCTAATGTCATGCGTTAATTACAGCAAACCGACAGCTAAATGGATGAATCAGACTCTACAGCTGCGCTACAGCAAATCTGTTATCGTGGCAATTTTGCATGCAGTAATAAACAGAATGCACTTTGCACTTGCAGTGCTGTGCAACGTTGATAAGTAACGTTAAAGCTAAAGGTGATAACGTTAATGACGAAAATTAGGGTTTTGCTAAAGACGTATTTACATTGACATTGGTACAGCTGAGTTAAAATGAACATTACTTATCTGTTGTTCGACTGTAACGTTATTTATTTTATAGCCTTTCGAAGAGTTTGCTAATTCGTGAAACCCCAAAATAAGACTCTGTTGCCTCAGTCGCTAGCTTGTTCCCATAAAAGAAATGATAAATATTCTTGACCACAATGTGCTGACCATTAGCCTAACTTGGGGCCCAGACTAATTTGAGAGCGGTTTTGAATGCTTTGGGAACCGACTTGAATTCAACCAGGATTTTTTCAAACAACACAGTTATGCAATGTTCAATGAAAAAGTGCCATCTATTATGAATTGGAAATAGTATTTCAGGCACCTCAGAACTACGAAGAATGTACCTTCGCTGGTCTGTAACCTTGTTAATTAGGGTTTGTGGAATCCACCTCTCATCCTTTCACAGAAAATGTCCTAATGTCTGAGCCCGGTTGTGCAGCCTTGGTTGTGTAGAAAAATGAATTGAGGATTGTAAAAGATATTTTACTATTTACCTGGCATTATAGAATTCGATAGTCTCCCAGCAAAAATTCGAAACAATCTGTTGGCATAAGTTGCATGATTCATTAGCTTGGATGAACAAACCAAATTTAATGGATTGGTCTGTCTGAAGAGCCACCAGTTGAAGCTCAAACCACTAAAAGTGCAGTTAACGGTGCATTCAGCAATCAATGGCTGTGTAGTCAGTGCTGTGTTGACTGTACTCCCGATAAGTGTTCAATGCAGTTAAGTTAATATCACTGCTTGTTATTCCCTTGGGAAATGGAAGTGAATGAACAATCCCCTGACCTTGTCATAATCATATTTCAGATTGAAGACGTAGTCTAGTGTTAGCCAGACTATAAATATGCCTTCATTTTGCTGTGGTAAAGAAAAATATCATATTTTACATCAAAACCTCTTTGAAATGAACAGCCACCTTAATCTTGTTGCTCTGAGAACCCACAGGCCATTGACAAAGACCTCTCTACAGCAAAGTCTGGTTGAGGTAGATCATCATTTCAAAGCATTTAGGCCTAGAAAAAAAGGCTAAGTGTCAGGATTGGGTAAGAAGTTGCCCGGATGCTATGAGTGAGCCTTTGAGCATGCACAGTATATTCCCTGTGAGTTATGGGCTATTTGCCTCCTCCTGTGGCCTCAGTGATGGGAGGAATACTGATCAGGGCCAGCCAGCCACACAGTGAGTGTATTCAGAGGGGGTGCAGCCTCTCCAGAGGACGAGAGCAGCACACTGCAGTCTGGTGTGGGTGGGAGCTAGCAAAGCTTTCTTTTTTTCCAAGATGCTCCACAGCCATGGAAAGAGGGAAAGAATAAAGCACATAGGTTTTCTATATTACTGAAATTGAAAACAGACTTTTTAATGTTTTCCCCCACACAAAATCAGTTGTTGGCTGACATTCCTAATCTAGCATTAAGAGATTTGCAGTTTAGATCTATTTTGTTGGGACAGACACTGTTATGCCACAGTTGGGCCAGGGTCCATCGCTGTTTTTTGGCCAGGGTCAGTCTCTTCTGCCCATCATTGTTGACTTGTTCCTTTGGGATGACCTTTCTTTTACCTTTCTCTCTCTCTCTTTTTTTCCCTCCTTCTCTCTCTCTCTCTTGCCCTTCAATTTTCCTCTGTCCATCCGTGGCAGACTCTGGCGTGTGTGAGCGGCCATGGCTCCCGGCGACGTGGCGACGGAGCAGGGCAAACAGCAGGGGCAGGGGCAGCAGCGGCTAAAGGAGAAGCGGGCAGCGCGACGCCCAGAGGCGGAGTGTGAGGCGGACGGCACCTTCGTTTTCCAGGCCCAGGAGGCCTGGAAGGAATTCCACAACTCGCTGCGGCAGTTCTACGAGGCGGGCGAGCTCTGTGACGTCACGCTCAAGGTACGCAGCTCCCATTGCTCATCTGCTATAGGCAGATTCCCGCAGTTTCCCAAAGAGCACTAATGCCAGTAGAATCACTTTAGAGCATGGGTTCCCAAACTCCATCAATGTGGGCCTCCCTTCTGAAAACAGTGACATGTCTGCGACCCCCCTCGCCTCCCCACAATCACTTCAAATAATGATATTCACTTCAGTTAAGCCACTTATATCGGTGCTATACTATGCAAAGCAATGACTTAAAAATTACGGCAAAACGGAATGCATTCAGAAGAGCTAGCTCGGCTGTTAGCTGTTGCTAACATTAGTTATGTTATGAAGTTTGGTTGTCTCACACAGGGATGAATAATACTTTCCACTATCCCAAACATTTATCATCTCTTCTATGATTTATTTCAATACAATGTTAACAATTACATAATCAGACAAATAGATTTGGGAACAGTTTGGGAACCTCTGCTTTAGAGCCACTGCATGCTTATCTAAGGACTGAACTTGAGAGCAAACTGAACACTCAACTTGAGCACTATATCAGGCAGTGGAATAGTGCTGTACTGTAGAGGAAGGGATGAATGAGCTGAGTTAGTGGGACAGCTGGTGTCTTTCGCCTCAATGTAAAGAGTTTAATTCCCACCCCATGGGGTTGCCAATCCTGGATATTGGCCTAGCTTTCCCTGTCCTCACTGGGGATTTTGGGCCAATGCCATCAGTCATGAATGGATTCAAGTGTTTTCCTCAATGGCAGTTTTATATTCCTCTCAAATGCAGTCGGCAGCCCCCCCACCCCTACCACCACAGGAAATTTCACACGTAGAGAAAATGGGTGAAAATGCATAAATACACACTTTGTCATTGTGAATATTAATCTACAGCAAACCCTCAAGATGGTTTAAGATCTACTTGTTGCCCATCTTGATCCAGCAAGGAAAAGACCATAGACTGCAGTTATATTGATATGAGATCCTTTATATGCCTCAATGGAGGTCTGCGTTCTCTCAGTCCTTTTCTAATTTCTCATCATTATCAATCCTCATGTAACATCAGTCTCTTCTGAGTTTCATATCACTTTCAGTGAACACTGATTCCTTGTTTGTAAAGACATTCACTTTTGTTTGTAAACAATCATTTCCTGATTTTCCGTCCTCTTCAGGTGGGTAACCGGCTGATCCCATGTCACAAGCTGGTTCTGGCCTGCGTCATCCCGTACTTCCGGGCCATGTTCCTGTCAGAGATGGCCGAGGCCAAACAGGACCTTATTGAGATCCGCGACTTTGACGGGGAGGCCATCCAGGACCTGGTGAGCTTTGCGTACTCGTCGCGGCTGTCGCTGACTGTGGACAACGTGCAGCCACTGCTCTACGCCGCGTGCATCCTGCAGGTGGAGCTAGTGGCGCGCGCCTGCTGCGAGTACATGAAGGCCCACTTCCACCCCTCCAACTGCCTGGCCGTGCGCACCTTCGCCGAGAGCCACCACCGCGTGGACCTCATGGCCATGGCCGACCGCTACGCCTGCGAGCACTTTGGCCAGGTGGTGGAGAGCGAGGACTTCCCGGCCGTCTCGCCCCAGCACCTGCGCACACTGCTGGCTTCTCCCGACCTCAACATCCACTCCGAGACGCAGGTCTACCAGGCCGCCATCAAGTGGCTCAAGGCCAACCCCCAGCACCACGAGGCCTGGCTGGACCAGATCATGTCTCAGGTGGGTACATAAAGCATTTGTATGCATCATGTGCTGTATGGACTGCAGCTACCACATACAGTACTCTAATGACAGAACCAACACATGACAACCTCTAAACTGCAAAAACTGAAGCATGTACATACATATGCGGGAATGTATTTTCACTTCCTAGTACGATAAAGTACACAGATCCTCTGATCTCACATTTTGCCGGTCTCAGTCAAGTTGTCTCAGTCAAGTTAGTTGCCACTAATCTTGTTCCGCCAATGAGACACTGAGATCTGTGCGTAAGGGGAATGCTTTCGACCAGTCAGATCGCTTCATTTTCACTCAACCAAACCGCCCACTTAGCTTTATGCTTTCAGTTCAGTCAAAGGAGCGATAGGAAACAATTCAGGGCCTCAAGCAAGTCAGCGTTTCTCCTTTTGCCAGTTATATTGAAATCGTGACATTGAGTTAGCCCAACATTAACCCAATGGTGTTGTTAACCACTCCTAAAGATTGCTTGTTCCTTTATTTAATACCGTCATTTTTCCCCTATTCTGTGAGCCAGACCCCACATTTGGCCCATTGGTAGGCTACCACTTTCAGATGTAACTCCCGGAAATTAGCTGGACATTTACACCCAGATATTACACACAGATACTATGTTGGCAAGGTGTGCTGTCTCTTAGTTGGAAAATATGGGATAATATTGCATTGGTGTTAGCTTTATTTTTGATTGTTATATCAGCCTGTTTTTGTAATCGAACACATTAATATCTCCACAATACTTCCTCAGTTGATTCCTTTTTTTATTAAGAATTTTTTAAAAAAAGTTTTCTAAAATATGTAAAAAAAGACATCATTATTCAGCCTATGCAGTTATTTTGTGTGTGTGTGTGTGTGTGTGTGTGTGTGTGTGTGTGTGTGTGTGTGTGTGTGTATGTGCATATGTGTGTGTGTGTGTGTGTGTGTGTGTGTGTGTAGGCAAGTTTGTGGTTAATTGTGATGTGTGTGTTGTTTTGCTACAGGTGCGTCTCCCCCTGCTGCCAGTAGACTTCCTGACAGGTACGGTGGCCAGAGAGGAGATGATCAAGAGCAGTCTGAGCTGTCGCGACCTGCTGGACGAAGCCCGCAACTACCACCTCCACCTCAGCAACAAGAGTGTGCCCGACTTTGAGTACACAATACGCACCACCCCACGCAAGCACACTGCAGGTACAGCACACTTGCACACAAACACACACACATAGTCTGTAGATCTCCCTCACTCTCTCTCTCTCTACTCATCTCTCTCTCTCTCACTCTCACTCTCACTCTCACTCTCTCTCTCACTCTCTCACTCACTCTCACATCTCTCTCTCTCTCTCTCTACTCTACTCTCACTCTCACACACACACACACACACACACACAAACACACACACATAGTCTGTAGATCTCCCTCACTCTCTCTCACTCTCTCTCTCTCACACACACACACACACACGGTTACCCAACTTTGCCATTGTCATTGGACTCCTTTGTGAACAGGCCTCTCTGCTGACTGCCGTGTTTTCTATGGCTTGGGGTAATCAGCTTCAGCAGTGCCCACTCAGCTGTCATCAGTGGCACAGTTAATCTCATGTCACGGTGATGTAATCTGATTTCATTTCCATTTAGTATGGAATGAGCAGCGGATGAACCCGAAGCTGGTTAATCTGCTAGTGGCAGCTAGGAGCACTGCTTGAGTTGGAGCTTAAAACATTGCTGTGTGTGTGTGTGTGTGTGTGTGTGTGTGTGAGAGAGAGAGAGAGAGTTTAATTCAGAGGGAGGGAGAGAGAGAATACAGTAAGTAATTGACCTTTGACCCATCCTTCCCAGGTGTGCTGTTCTGCGTGGGCGGCCGGGGCGGTTCTGGAGATCCGTTCCGTAGCATCGAGTGTTACAACATCAGCAAGAACACCTGGTTCTTTGGCCCCGAGATGAACAGCAGGCGGCGCCATGTGGGAGTCATATCAGTCGGAGGTAAGGGGGGAGAGTGCAGTACACAAACTCATAGAGGAGTAGGGAGAGTGGAGTTAGTACACTACGCAAACTCATAGAAGAGTAGGGAGAATGGAGTTAGTACACTACGCAAACTCATAGAAGAGTAGGGAGAGTGGAGTTAGTACACTACACAAACTCATAGAGGAGTAGGGAGAGTGGAGTTAGTGCACTACACGAACTCATAGAGGAGTAGGGAGAATGGAGGACACGAACTCAAAGAGAAGAGAAGGCAGTCGTGTGCTTGGGGCCCACAGTGGAAATGAGCTTAGTTTCAACAATACAACAACAAAAAAAATGTGAAAAGTCATCTTTAATTTTTCAGTCGGATCTTTCTTTTCTTGGTCTTGTTTGTCCCTCATGTCCTCCCTGCCTTTAGGGTTGCCACTGAGCATGTGTGCACTCAGCGCTGAGGCTCAAATAAAACTCATGTGAAAGAAAATGTAAATAGTTCCATTCAAACAAGATTTTTTTTTTTCCTTTTGTCCCCCATGTCCACAAGCACAGAATAATCAGTCTTTTTCCCCTCTGTGGTTTGTTTCTCTGCACGCTCTTTCGCAAGCATCTCCGCACTCGTTAAATTTAGCCGGCGGGCCCCTGGATGTGTTATGTGGGCCACTCCGCAAACAGACTGCTTCTTTGCTGGAGCCTCGCCATCCCCCCCCCCCCCCCCCCACGCCTTAGATGTGGTCCGCGGGCCACGCATGCTCCTGCTCTGAGATGCCGCCAACACCTCCACAAGGGTCCAGCGGTGGGGGAGGAAGGGTGGGGGTTTAGCTCTGCTCTGCTCTGCTTCGTTCCGTGAGTCTTTCCCGCCAGCACGCCTACTTAAATATTAAAGGCGCTGCCGCTCTCTCAGTAAGGCGGAGGGATCTCATGTGGCTCTTTCATCAGATCGCTTGTTTTTTCATGTGGTGACGGCACGGGCATCTGGCCTCACCACTCAAAGCCTAGGAGATTTGGAGGGGGGGGGGATTGGAAAACGAACCGCACTGGTGCTGAAACATGTCTTAAAATGTGTCCATGTAACATGTGTCTGCATCTCTGTGCTGAGAATTTACTCCCGAGTCGTTAATATTCTGGCTGTTATTCTGGCTGACAGTGTCTTACTGATTTAATTACAGTCTGTCGTGTCTGCATGGTTGCATTCTGCCATATAAAATTGTATTTGTTTGTGTTTGTTTGTTTGCCTGTGTTTGTGGGTGTTTGTTTTTCCATGCCATTGATTACTTGTGTGATTCCCCTCAGGGAAGGTCTATGCCGTCGGCGGCCATGATGGAAGTGAGCATCTGGGGAGCATGGAGATGTTCGACCCGCACACTAACAAGTGGACCATGAAGGCCTCCATGTGCATCAAGAGGTATTGTTGAGGCTTGCTGAAGTTCTTTGGGAAGTACTGTACAGTTTAGACTACAAATCTGCACTACTACACAATGTTAAATGGCCTTAAAGACCTGGTTGGAGTTGGGGTTTCTGCTGTTGTGAACATAGGTTTATAGAGGCACACAAACCCATCTACACATATTTGTGTGTGTGTGTGTGTGTGTGTGTGTGTGTGTGTGTGTGTGTGTGTGTGTGTGTTTCCTGAAGGAGGGGCATAGCCCTGGCAGCTCTGGGTGGTCCCATCTATGCCATCGGGGGTCTGGATGACAACTCGTGCTACAGCGACGTGGAGCGTTACGACATCGAGGCGGACCGCTGGAGCACCGTGGATGCCATGAACACGCCCCGTGGGGGGGTGGGCTCCGTTGCCCTGGGGGTAAGAGCACAGGCTTCTGGGTAATTGCTTTACAGCACCAATTTGGTGGCAAAGAATTTATAGATGCTCATCAAAGTGACGAATGAAAACAGCCATGTTTGGTGAATTTAGATGATGAGTAGGTGTGTTCTTATTTGTTTTATTTCATGAAGGTCACAAACATTATTATAGGACTTTGGCTTTCCTCATATGTTGTCACAATAAAAGTAAAATTTCAATCCAAGTGTAATATCCGCAAATCGATTACTGGGTTATTGGGTATTTCACAATAGCACGTGACTCTTCTCATTCAAAACTATTTTTATTGATTACTTCTATTAATAACTTCTCATTTCTGGTCGTTTCTGGCACTTGTGTCCTAAGCCGTTGGCTGTGCTGCATGACGCCACACTAATGTGTGCGGTCTTCTTCCCCAGAGTCATGTCTATGCAGTGGGGGGCAATGATGGCATCGCCTCCTTGTCCAGTGTGGAGCGCTTTGACCCTCACCTCAACAAGTGGACCCACGTGCACGAGATGGGCCAGCGGCGGGCCGGCAACGGCGTCAGCGAGCTCAATGGCTGCCTCTATGTTGTGGGTGAGTAGAAGGACAGGATGTTTGGATGGATGTAGTGGGTCACAGTTAGTGAAGACATGAGGGTGAGCGGAAGTGTGTGTGTGTGTGTGTGTGTGTGTGTGTGTGTGTGTGTTTGTATGAGTCAGTATGATGAAGTTTTGTGTGCCTCTCTTTCTCTGTGTGCGTGCGCTTGCCTGCTTGTTTGTGTGTATGTGTGTGTGTTTGTTTATTTTCTGCGTGCCAGTGTCCTCCATGGTGATTTAGAACACCATCTCTCCTGAGGCAGCATTAGTGAGAGCCACAGAAGCATTAGAGAGAGTTCCAGAAGCAGCCTGCTCTTTTTGGAGGCTAGCTGAGAACAGCGTCAGTGGAGGAAAGCGCTGGAAAGAGATGATGGCAGTTAATGTTTAGCATATGTCCTGCCCTCCTCAGGAACAGTCACATGAGTCTGTCTAAGCAGTCTGGAGGAGGGGGCGGAGGTCAGGTTAGGGCAAGGTGAATGTAATTGTGGAGGTGGTGATCTGTTTGTGTAAGCAGTTACTGCTGAGGGCAAGTAAGCAGACATGGGCCTTTAAGGCAGCCCTGAGAACAGGACTGTTATCTGAGCCCCTCATCTGATCTCCCCTCTAAAGACACTTTGGTGGCCTGCTTGACTCTAAGCAATGAGATGGGAGACTTTGGTGGCCTGCCTGACTCCAAGCAATGAGATGGGAGACTTTGGTAGCCTTCCTGACTTTAAAGGGGACATAGAATGATTTAATTGAGTACCTTGTTCTCTGATGTTAAAATACAATTTATTCAATTGTATTTTGTCAAAAATAAGATCAAGTGATATTTTACAAGCCTAATTAAGACCTCATATTTTGCCTAAACAGCACCCCCTCTGGCCACCTCAATTGAACTGCAATGGCTTTGCGCTATTTGACATCACTTGTAGTCTTTGTTCTAATTCGCCCATGTTTTAGTGGCCATTTCTAAATTGAAGATTTTCATATGAAAGAGGGTAGAACCATGCCTCATGTTCATGATAGCTCTTTGACCATGCACAACCTCTCTTAATTCATCAAAGCCAATGTAAAAGGGGTTTTTCATTCTATGTCTCCTTTAAGCAATGAGATGGGAGACTTTGATGCCCTGCCTGACTATTAGTAATGAGATGGGGCACTCAGCTACTCTGCTTGTATTGATTATTTAGGAATATATCCATGATTGAAAATTTTGGGAATTTTTTTTTTTTTTGTGAAAACAATCAAGGCCAAAAAGTAGTCCAGGACAGAAATACTTTAGATCCATTTTTATTAAGGACATCGCCTAGACCTAGTCTTCCTTTAAGGCACTCGCATTGAATTTTGTTATTGTTATAGTTTCATAGTCTTGAGTGGACTAGTTTCAGTAGTGATAACATAGATATAAAAATGTGATTTACAAGAGGTCAACGGCACTGTCTATTTGCAGTGAATGGTTTGTGTGTTCAGTGCTTCTGCATTGCCTTCATGTGTGTTATTGTACTGTATGTGTGTAGGTGGTTTCGATGATAACTCCCCATTGAGTTCAGTGGAGCGCTACGACCCCCGTATGCATCGCTGGGAGTATGTGGCTGAGCTGACCACCCCGCGTGGGGGAGTGGGGGTGGCCACGGTGATGGGGCGCGTCTACGCCGTAGGTGGACACAACGGGAACATCTACCTGAACACGGTGGAGGCTTTCGAGCCCCGCATGAACAGGTGAGGTGCATTTACTCACACACACACACACACACACACACACACACAAGTCTTCACGCATATTTCATACAAAAATCCAGTAAATAAAGTGTAAATAAAGTGTCTTTTTATAAAAAAAAAGGCCTGTTTAGGTGGATCCTCCTAAATTATTTTGTATTTGCTCTTAACATCTCCCCCCCCCTCCCCTCTTTTCTCTCTTTCTCTCTCAGGTGGGAGCTGGTTGGCTCTGTCTCTCACTGCAGGGCGGGGGCTGGCGTGGCCGTGTGCTCCTCTCACATCAGCCAAATCCGAGACGTCGGCCAGGGATCTAGCAATGTGGCTGACTGCATGTGACCCCCACACACTCAATCACACACACACACACACACACACGCACCTGCACAACCGCACTGACTGAGCACACGCTTTTACCTGAGAACTCTGTCTCTCTCACACACACACACACACACACACACACACAGAGGCAATCACAAATACGGCACTGTAATTTTTTTTTTCAAACATGCTCACACAATCTGTATAAACATTGACTGTCAGTAATGCGCACACACACTCATCACGTGGTGAAACATTTGTGGAAAAAAGTATTGTTGTTTTATTGACAGACACACACAAGTGTTCCCTTAAGATGTACAATCAACCATAATGCTCTGACAAAAGAAAACAAAACAAAACAACACCAACAAATGTCTGTTTCCCTCAAGCGTAAGCTAAATTATGTGCTGTGCTGTGCTCTTTATAGTCTTCTCCAGGCCAAGCTATTGCTTTGCAGCCTTGGGAATTTGCAAGTGAAGCTTCCTGGTTGGGCTTTTGTAATGAAATGCCCGGAACATTCCTCAGTACTGCAGAGGTGTTGGCTGCTAAACTGTCTGTCTGCAGTGCCATTGCTGTGCCAATGAAGATGAGGTCAGCCCAGTCGGCTGCCCAGAGAAACCAGACCCATATAGTGCAGGTGACCCATACTCTAGTTGTGCACACACACAGACAGACAGACAGACCGATAGACAGACACCCTGTTAATGGACCTTAGCTGACTCGAACATGCTGAACCTTTCACTTTTTTGCTCTCTGCTTGCGTATAAACAATCACAAGCACGATGTCTGGCAAGAGAGAGAGATAGCAAACGCACGACTGGAAGGAAGGCGTTTAGCGAGAAACCTTTTCAAAACGTTGCAACACAGCTAGTCTTAGAATCTTAATACTGCCAACCCATTCTGCAATAAGAGAAGCCTGTGACTGACTGTTAGTGCTGGACAAGGCTGGAGGAGTGGGCTAGAGACCCCCCTAGACTGGGGCTCTGGCTTCAGCCATGCTAAGGCAGGCTCACCTCCGAGCCCATGGCAGACACACAGGGCCTTCCATACACTCAGAGATCTTTCCAGAAGATTTTAAAAGAAAAGAAAAAAAAAAAAAAGATATTGTTCTGCACTGGCTCTGTCAAAGTCACCCATTGTGCACTATTTTCTTAGGATAGAAAGGATTTGAATATTTTTTTGTCGTTGTGAAACAAGATGATTTGAAGAGAAAATGAACCATGCTATTTTATTGGAGATGTTTTATCAAGGATGTTTACTTCAGATTTGCTTAGCCTTTACCATGATTTGCATACATGAGGCGTGTGCACTCACTCAGAATATTTCTTGAGTGACTACAAGGGTTGTTCTTTTCCCTCTTGAGTTCTAGCTTCGCTTTAGCGAGACTTCAGTGATTGACGTCTTATTCCTTGTTTATCTGCTCACGTTTGTGTTGAGTACCTGAGCTTTTTGCAGCCCTTTTCCTACCCAGGCTCCTTAGCCATGCTGCTGTGGATTTCTGTGCAATCTCTTCGACAACCTGACTGACTTGCGTTTTGTTTTATCCGCATTTTCTGCATTTGCCAGCTAACCTCAGTGCCGCCATCTTCCTTTTTTTTTTTATTTCATTGTTTTTTTCTAATTCTCCTATCAACCGTGCCAGTAGACCTGCTCTCCCCTTGCCCCCACCCCCACCCCAGTTCAGCTACAGCAGAGGTGGGGAGTAGGTTGTGTCAAGGCCTTGTGAATATATTCATCAGAGGAGTGCTTAATTGAAAGCTTGAACTATTGTGTTTTTTTTTGTTTTGTTTTGTTTTGTTTTTCTTTTCTTTAACCTGCTCACTCGCCCAGAAATGAGACCTGTTGAGGAGTGTCGTGCTGAAGCTCTTCTCAGTCGAGGTCTTCTTTCGAAGCCTTTTCAGCTCACTTACGGATTCAGTGCACTTGCTCTTGATTTTCATCAGTCTTAAGTTTATCAACAAGGAATCTCAAAAAGAAACGGTTGTCACTGAAACAGCGCAAGTGAGGCTATTGTTATACTGTATATTTGCGGTAAAGATTCATATCGTTATCATATGGTTTCAGTGACTTGACTATTTGTGTGACACTTGGGTGGTTTTGTGATTCCTATGAGGAAAGGCGGGTGGGGTGGTGTGATTTATTGAGTGGTGTAACGTACCTCTTAATTTATTTTGTAGACAGATAGAGCTTTAGCTGTTTGTTGTTTGTACTGTAGATGTACAGCTGCCATGGCACTAGAGATTTTCAGACTTCAGAGACCTGGTGTATCTTTTTTGGTCACTTCAGCAGAGCAGGGCATCCCTGGAGTGATGTTTTGTAAACATGTAATGCTTTGTACTGGTTTGATATTGTATTTGTGTTGTATATTTTTTGCTTGGAAATTTGTTATGCTTTTTAATTTCTTTGTATTGTCTTAATAAAGTTAAATATTGAATATGTGGATGCTTGTTTTTAGATTGTTGCCATTAGAATAATGAGACATGAGTAAGAATGGATATAAAATTAAATCTATATGTTTTAAATCTAAAATGAGGGCAAGCCAATCAACCACAAATTCACTTTTTAATGGAGGCAGGACAAAAAACTGACACTACGCTGGGGAAGATCAATTCCTGATCTTCAAGTGTTTTAACTACAATTTTTCATTGCCACCTAATCTCAAATAGATCAGTTGCAAAAGCCAAAACTCAAACAATCAAAACTGAAGACAGAAAAAGGGTCAGCTGTTTGAGCAGTTAAATACTTTAACACAAATGTTGTTGACTCAGAAATAGCTTCAGTTTTTCAAAGTTCTGGAAGAGTGGTTCTATTCACAACTTTACTATATGGCTGAAACCTGTGTTAATCTCATTCACTGAACTCAATATTTATACTTAAGGCACCCCTCTATTTTAAGGAAGATCATTTATATAATACAGTATTCTTTCACTTCAAAAATTGGACCTTTTAAAGGTAGATTTTGACTCATCTTTTTAATTAGGAGTTAAAGATACATTTTCAAAAGATTCTTTTTAGTCAATATTAGTATTAGTTTATAAAACATGTTGATCTGAATTGTATTGTTAGACTAACCCTAACCCTACTGTATGTACTGTATATCGTTACTGACTGAGCTATTTTCCTCTTTTTTAAGTTTGGAAACTCATGAGTTTAAGTTGAATGTTAGAGAGAGAAGTCACATTTGTGTGAAGCACAATGACCTGACATTTGAAATAGTGCCTGACCCACTTTTATTTTATTGTTTTGCAGATGGTTACTTAAGTCATTGTGAAGTTCGTTAACTCTGTTGTCAAATGAGTTAAAAAGTAACAGTAAGGTTTGGTAAGTTTGCTCTATGTTTATTGACTGGAAGTATGCAGCTGTAAAGAATTTTAGACGTCTCACTTTTGAACTCTGGTTTCGCTTCCTCATCATTATTGTTCCCCCATAACAAATCATAAACTTGAAATGAGTATGAAATCAGCAATTTAGCATTATAAAACAGCCAACATTTAAATGATGGCAACTAATACCAACCTCAGGCAATATCAATGTTGATGGGATGACATCCACATTAGATTAGATTATCCTTTATTGTCTCTTCGGGAGAGAAATTCAGAGTGGACATGAGCAAGTGTGATTCACAGTTAACATCAGATCACCACAACAGACAGACTTAAGGACCACAAAGACATAAACAGGGTAACAGACAACCATTGTTAGTGTTACACTCAACGTTCCAGTTTTAGGCCCTGAGTCATCTAAGGAATAATACAAACCATTAGTTCTCATCATTTAAATGCTGTGCCAGTTCACGGCCTAAAATGAGTTATTCATTAGCCAAATGTTCAAGTTTAGTGTAAATTTAAATTTAGTGCATTCAGCTACCCATATGAAAAAGTTTTATTTGAAACTAATAAGAAGTGTCATAAAAAACATGTAAAAACCTTTCCTGCCAGAAACATATATGACTATCCAAATTTTATGGCACATTCATCATTTTCTTTCAGTATATGAAACATGTAATGTTTATAATAGTTTTACATAAGGTTTTTGTGTTTGTCCTTTTTGACAAAACACATATAGGTTTTTGGATGAAACATACATGGAATTGATATAAAACTATGCCGCTTTTATATAGTTTTGATAAGAATATAATTCATAACTAGAGAATGTAATTTCAGAGAAATTACGAGTGCATGAAAATGCAAACTGCAGTTGCATCAGCATCAGTAGAGTGCATTTTCATGCACTCTAATTAGCCCAGATGGAATTGGTGAAACACAGCAGTGAAGTAGCCTACATACTGACCTGGTATAGCGGGCTGCCTGCTGGAGAGTAGGCCTACTGATTGTTTAGATGATGCATTGGACGGGAATCAAACTGTCAACCTTTTAGTTACAAGTCTTAACTACTAGACCACAGCTGTTTGATACAAAGCATGGCAACAACACCCATCATGGCTTCCCCATGTGTAAGAATATGATATAAACCACATATGTTTTTTATATGTGAAGTGTATCTTTTGTCTGATTAAAAAGAAAAAAAAATATTTTAAAAGTAAATTTGATGTGTTTGTCGTGTAATTGTCAGTGACCTGATGTCAAATATCATATTGACACCCTTATACAAATCTTATATATATTTTATAGGGGATTCAAAGCCCATACAAAATCCATGTAAAATGCATATAATGTGAGAGTTGATATAAACTTTACAATGGTTTTATAATTTTGTATAAGAATCTCAGATGGGGTTTGTACAGCAGTCAAACCACATGCAAAATACATTGCATATATGAAGCTTATATAACTTCTCATATGGAAAAGTTTTGTTTAAACTTTACAATGTCTTTATGTTTTATGTGATTCACACATTGGTGAAATTAAAGGAATATTTTGCCTTTTTATGTAAAATTGGTCATTCATCCTCTTCCTTGAAGTTACATGTGGGTAAAAGCATTTTGGTCTGGCACCTGTCTGGCACAACCAGTTTTCATAAAAAGGTGGAGTATTCCTTAGATAAGACCATGCACGCTCCTCAGCAGTTCATTTTTTTAAGTAGTAGGCCTAGGCCAGGCCAATATATGGCCAAGCCGTCGTTTTTATGAAATCTGGTTATTCACCCTCTTACCTAGAGTAACATATGTGTGTAAAATCTTGGTCCCTAGTGCATGCGTTTTAGCTTTGCATAGGTGCTAGAATGTAAAGTTGCCAGATAGCAACTCTTTGGCCACATTACATTCCAGTGCCTATGCTAAGATAAAACTAAAATTTGGGTTGCCAGACCAAAATGCTATTACCCACATATGTGACTTCAGCGAAGAGGATGAATGATCAATTTTCATAAAAAGGTAAAGTATTCCTTTAATTTCACCAATGTGTGAATCACATAAACATATAGAAACATTGCAAAGTTTAAATAAAACGTTTCCATATAGGAAGTTAAGCTTCATACAGTATCTGCAATTTATATGTATTTTGCATGTGGTTTGACTGCCCTACAAACCCTGAGATTCTTATACATAACATAACATATAGGCCTAAAAACATTGTAAAGTTTATATATGGGACCAGAATAAATCCAGCCAATCCTGCATTTTCTGATTTGATTCTTGATATCTGCATTGTAGAAATGTTGAATCCTAATAACATGTCTAAAGTGGAACATGTATGAAAAATTATGATAAAAAGTGCTTTTCATCACAAACTTAAACAAAGAAAGCTCAAAAGGCAGTGCTGGTACATGTGAAGAGTTCAGATGCAAAACCCCCTAAACACCATTTTTGTGAAAACTGAGTTAATGATATTGTGTGAATCCTGTATAAATCTAGAATATGTAAATGAAATGTTTTTTGTGAAAAAATTAAATAAAACCTGCTCCCCGCCGTGTCTAAAATATCTGTTTACAATGAAAACACTGTAAACGCCTGATAAAAAATGGCCTTTTTCTCAAAAAGTGGTCAAGTGGAGTTAGGGGGTTTTGCATCTGAACTCTTCATGTATATTATGCTTTCATAAAGTCTTTTTGCATACTTCAACAGAATTGCTTATGTGACGACTGCCAGGCCCCTTTTTTTACTGCCAGTAATCTTTGAACCCAAGAGTTGGTGTGAAAAGTCGATGCATCAACAAAGGATGCTCAAATTTGTGTTGAGTGGCAGCTGCAGGTAACACTGGGCCCTCACACACACCTGAGTTTCACACACCTGAGTTTCAATCACACAGAATGAACTAAGTTTGGATGCCCAGCAGATATCCACAGTCAGTCTTCTTCGTCTTTCTTGGGCTCCTACTTGTGATCCAACAGCAGAACTGATAGAGCTGAGAGTGGAAGAGGAGGATGAGAGGCGTTTTCCTTCTTCTAGCCACATCCTGGGCTTTATACACTACAGGTGAGTCTCCTGAAGAGCTGCTCAAGTCTTACTGATTTTGTGAAATTATATCAAAAATTTGAAATAGGTATGTTTGAACAGAGCTCTCCAAAGAGGAGTGCTATAGATGTTCTTTTTTTTATCCAAGCTTAATTTTCTTCTGTAAAAGAAAAACAAATGTTCTATACATATCACACTCTAATTACTAATTACAAAAATCAACAGACAAAACTGTCTGCCAATGGTGAATTATAAAAGAAATAAAAAGATTCTACCATAGCCATAGCACGAGCGCTTTAAATCTCAGAGCTTCCAATACACCTACATGCTGATTGGCGAACATCTCTGACACACCCATCAAACGAGAGTTAACTACCTCAGAGGCATGTTGCGCACCGGTGTGTATGCGTAACGGGCAAACTTATCATTCAATCAGGCTAGCACAACGCACCGGTGCGTAACGTTATGCCGTTGAACAGACCCCTGGGGCGAATTCAACAGTCGTAACGTTTCATAACGTAACGTAACAGCTCCCATTCATCCCTATGGGTGACATATTAAACGTTTTGTAATGTCTCTTGAAAACGCCACTGGTAGGCTATCTATAGAGATTGCTCATGTGACCTATTGCCCATGTGCATTTTGGGACGAACAGGCGGGCAAGCGTATTTACAAAATGCAATGCACACAGACCAAGGGCAGAGAAAATGCTATTAATTTTGAAGATATAACAACGAGTAATTGTGTATTTTCTTTCATATATTTCATTCAGTCAGTCTATAAAATCTTTAATTCCTCAGTTTGCCATAGCGTAATGAAGGCTATGATAAATACAGCAGGGCCTATGGTTGCCTATGCCAGTGATAAACAAAATCCTCTCCTTAAAATAAATCTGCGCGACTAGTTCAACTGTCGTCTTTACCACCTTGTAGATTACAGTCAGAAACCCACATTCTGCCTTTTCACAGTCTGAAAAATAGTAACTATCCTTCATGCATGTGAAGTTTGGTTCATAGCAGAGCCATCTATGGCTCTGGTTCATAGTACAGTGGCCAGCTATGCCAACCCAAGTTAATTTACCTGACGTACCCATAATTCTTAGCTGTTTTGAAAGCGTTTCTGCCCAATTTGCAATCTTTATAGTGTTCTAAAAGTGTGACATAAAATTAGCACCCCACCCGTGCCCACCTCCCTGCGGTGGAAGAAAAGTTCAGGCTCAGGATTTTTTTTCACTGTCAGCCTTGCATAAAGGGGCGTGTGAATGAGGTGCAAACAGTGAGGGATGATGCCGTAAATGTGATGTGCATGTGACTCTTTATGGTTCCCATCTCACAGTGAATAGCTGGAGTAAAACATTACCAACGCCACTGACTTCTGGATCAAAATAATGATAAAAAAAAAATGCTTTGTTGCACTTCTCGGTCACAAGACTTTTATGACCCGAACTGTGTAAAGAACTGTGTCCGTCTTCAACAAAATAAAATGAGTGGTTTTAAGACAAGACAATGTGTATTGTATTACAGTAGGAGTTAACAGTGTTCGATTTTGATAGCAATGTTTTTGAAGGAGGGGGTGAGCTTTTCCATGCCCATGGCGACATGATATCTGTCCTTTTGGCTTTTTCCATCATCTGAGTCAAACTGTCCCTGAGAAGTAAAATCAAAACATAAGGGGTCTCAGAAAATGTTTTTATAATTTGTTAGTGTGCTTCACAGCTCTAAATCCTGATGACTGTCTTCCAGGTTGGTGTGAGTGTGAGACAGGATGGAGACCCTATAATAGTAACTGTTACTTCTTCTCCACGTCCACACTGGCTTGGAATGAGGCGCGCACAGACTGTGAGTCTAAAAATGCCGATTTGATGAGCATCACAAGCCTCCATGAGAGGGTAAGAGCCAGGACGCTAAGCTGCCATCACTCCTCACAGCACACCACAAATGTCCAGGAGACATTCACAGTCAGGGCCGTTTCAAGGTACTTAGGGGGTCCCAAGCAAACAGGACATGGGGGCCCTTCACCCCGTAAATACTTACATGAACCACATTGTTATAATTTTCAAACATCATCAATATAATTATCTGTATTGTACAGTTGTCTGACTCCAGTTTAAAGTCATTTTTTGTTGAAAAACACCACCAACATAACTACTAAATTGATTAAACTGTCAATCTTGGGGGCCCCTTTCAGCCTGGGGCCCCAGGCAATTGCCTGGTTTGCCCGCCTTGTTGCGACGGCCCTGTTTCACAGTCCCATATATTAGCATATTATATATAATGTATTATAGATATGAGATTACAGCATACGTGTACCTCCTTGTTTTGTAGACGTGGGTCCGCAGTCAAGTTGGTGGTAATATTTACTGGATAGGTCTGAATGACATTGCTGAGGAGGGGGTGTGGGAGTGGACGGACGGCTCTGTGTTTAACCCCATCCTGGCGTAAGTGTTTGGGAGCTCCTTTTGGTACTGACAAAACTGGACAATTTGATTGACCGGATTGTCCATGGTCAAGCTCTACCTTATTGTCTCTGAATCACAGCCTAGTGTGTTTTTACATTATGCATTTGTTGAACTTAGCAAAGATAGTTGAATACTGAGAAAAGTTTTTTTTTGTTTTTGATTATGTGGGGTGGACATAACTCTATTGTATTCTGTCATAGATACTGGAGGCCCAACCAGCCTGATAACTGGCAGGGCAATGAGCACTGTGGACAGGTGGACTCCAATGGCCAATGGAACGACGAACCCTGTGCCATCAAGCGGCGATACATCTGCAAGCGCAATAATCGTAAGTCCCTTCACCCCCCATTAACCACCATTGATCTTCATCAATCAACTCTAAACCAACACTCCCAGACGGGTCCACAGAACTCTACATAATCAGGCCCTTGCAAAAACAGACAACTTTGTTTCAGCAGCATGAATTCTGATTGCTTGCTTTGATGAGAGAGCCAAATGAAACTTTTGAAAGTGTGTGCAGATGTGGGCAAGTGCATGTCCTGCATATTCCTTTCTTAATGTTTAGCAATGGAAGTAGAGGGTGACCAGGCCCCACCAACGAGAAGCTTCTTTTCCTCATCAGCCAAATATGGCTGCCAAAAAAATAGCTGACTACATAAAACAGGATCTATGTGAGCTCTAAATATCACCTACAGCACTTCAGGAGTGCTAATTATTAATTTGGCCATACTCTATCCACAGCTAACCCTCCAGTAGTGTGTGATGAGGCTAACGGCTGGGAGCAGTACCAGTCCAGCTGCTACAAGCTGCGCGCTAACATGAGGAAGAGCTGGATAGGAGCGCGCACTGACTGTGTGCGGGAAGGCGGAGACTTGGTGTCAATCACCTCTGCGGCAGAGGAGCAATATGTCACTGGCCGCTTAGACCCCTCCCGCTTTGACCTGTGGATTGGCTACTCCACACTGGTGAGGACAATGCCCGCACACGCACACACACACACACACACACACGCACACACACACGCACACACACACACAACAACAACAATCTGGGGGACTGTCCCACATTCAAATCCCTGACTCACAGCTCCATCTAGTGAGTGAGTTTGTCAAAGCCTAACTAGAGATAAAAGCTAGTGTGCTGTGTAGAGTATTCTACACTAGCTAATAGCATACTGCACTGCTCCTTTGTGTCCCCAGGCCTGCACCACCCTCTCCTGTCAGGTGCAGCCCAACAGCACTCAGTTCAGCTGGTCTGACGCCGCCACCAGCTCAGGTACACCCTACACCAACTGGGGAACCGGTCAGCCAGACCAAAGGTGAGAGCAGGTCTTGAGATACAGATTGATTGACTGACTTCTACCAGCAAAAAACACCCCACAGAGTTGGGAGGAATAGCAGGCTTCTACTAAAAAGATGTTTGGGCCAGGCATCAGACTGATTGATCAGATTGATTGATTGTGTACTCAAGGATTACTCAGTTCCTCAGTAGTTATGTACTGTGTCCTGATGATGTTTTTGTGGAATACACATCTGGATTGATTTCTAATTGGTTTGCTGGTGTCATATTGACAGTGATAAAGCCAATGGCCTGTGCTCAGCTGTCATAAAAGAAGCTGGAGAGGAATTTGGGAAGTGGAAGACCCACGTGTGCCGCTATGAGAGACCCTACATGTGCAAGCGGGGACTCAACAGTAAGTCCTGATCTGCATAGCAGGCTTTCTGAACTTATCAGTGAATTTGATCTCTCGTAACCTAGCCTGGTGTCAGCTGTCTCACCTTACCTGGAGCTTTTAGCTTAACATGGCCACTTTAATAGTTTAACATGTTTGTCCTGCTACAGCCATTTGCCCTCCCGGCTGGCTCAGCTTCGCTGGGAACTGCTATTGGGCCGTCAACAACCCCAACCTGCTGACCACCTGGAGTGACGCCCTCACCAAGTGCACGGATCTAGGGGCCAACCTGGTCACCATTAAAAAGTAAGAAGAGCCAGTGGGCAGACAGGGCTACTGGGCCCTCTGCTGGCCCTCTCTGTACACATGCCACTCAGGCACTGTGGATCTACTTACAGCTATTTAGACTGCAGTGTTACAGTACCTAGAGTATAGGGCACAGGCAAAGATTGAAGGTGGATGGATGAACATTGTCATCTTAATAATGACAAATGACAATGATGCAAGTGCAAAACGTGAATAAGTTTAGATGCAGATATTGCTAGATCATCCGTACAGTATGCACTATATTAAATAAGTCCCATGAGCTATGTCAAACTTTTCAGATCATACATTGCCAGAAACTTACAAGTACATTAAATCTGCTATTTTATTTTCAGTCAAGATGAACAGTTCTATATAAATGGCCTGCTCCCTGATTTCCACCAAGTGGAAGTGCCTGATATGTGGATCGGCCTCTCAGGTGAGCCATCGGTGGAGATTTTCCATGTTAATCTGTCAAAGCAATAAAATATGTGCCATTACAGATCAATCTGTTTCTTGTCATCAGATAAAGACCAGGATGGCAATTTCCAGTGGGTGGACAAGACCCATTTGGACTTCACAAACTGGAGGGCAAACTATCCCCAGAACACAGCAAGCATGTGGGACTGTGGTCAGATCTACACGGGTAAGGAAAAAAAGTCACAAAACATTTGCATTTTTTTTTAGCTTACTACTGACATCTCATTATCGTCATCTCATCTCAAATATGCTCTTTGTCTAGGAAACTACAATGGCAAATGGGAGACTGCCAACTGCAATAAGAGACTCGGCTACATGTGTAAAATGTCTGGTGGCCAAAATGTCAAACCCACATCAGCACCAGGTCAGATTCCCTTCAAGTCTTTCATGTCTGAACAAACACAACTATTATCTCCAAAACAGCACAGGCAGGTTTCTGTCTACTTGGTGTGTGATACGAAGAGGGCTAAAAGAGCTGAGCTAAAGAGAGTTTGAGGTTGTTATTGGATGGGCAAACTGTGCTGACCAACTATGGTTTCCTCCTCCTGTGCCAGACTCCCACTGTGACCAGGGCTACCTGCTGTATGGGGATCACTGCTACCACTTTGAGGCTGATGAAGTGAAGCCCTGGGAGGAGGCCAAACAGTACTGCATCGGACAGGGAGGAAACCTGGCCAGTGTCCACAATCAAGAGACAATGGGCTTCATCGTAGGTGAGACATAGATGAATCAGTGGCCCTAGTGGCCCCCTGCCTCTCCACAACAAGTTCTCGTCTTGATTTGTTGTCAAATAAGTAAAGATTCCTGTTAACGCAACAGTGATAAATCCTAAGAGATGCTGAGGGGTAGTATAGTATTATCATTAGAGGCTTTTGAAATCACCATTTGTTTTTCTATCTGTTTTTGTTTTTGTCTGCAGCACACATGCCAAGCACTTCATGGGTAGGCCTAAACGACCAACAGAATGAGGGCACATTTATCTGGACTGATGGCACCCCTTTTGTAAGTCTACACCATGCAGCCATGCACTCTACAGTAGTATGATTTCAGAGAAAAAGAAGAAACTCTCTTTGTTCCTTCTTTTGCAGGATTATTCACCATGGGAGCCCAATCAGCCTGACAACTGGCAGGGCAATGAAGACTGTGTTCACATCCGTGGTGTGGAACACTACAACCCTGGCACATTGAACGACCAGCCCTGCTCCTACTCATTTCCCTACATCTGTCAGAAAGGTCAGGATTAATCTGTGACCAAGATATCATAACTGTTCCGCTGTGTCAACATGACTTTAGCAATTCCATGTGGAATACCTCAGAGTTGTTTTTAAGATGTCAACAATGAATGCAACTGTTCTTGCACTCTCCATAGCCAAAGGACAGGGCCCTCCACCTGTTCCCCCAACCTCAGGTCCAGGTAAGGAAGAAAACTGCCTCTGAGAGCTCATCTTCATTCAGATATGGATGAAACCGTACCAATGCTCACATCACACTTATTATTTGCAATTAGATGATGCATTTGGTATTATTAGAGTAAACTTCTATACTAACTTCTGTGCTTTCTGTAGGCTGGAATGAGAAATGTGGCACCTGGGTGTCAGACCCCTTCAATGACTACTGCTACCTGTTTAACTACCTGTCTACGAGGACCTGGGCAGACGCCAGGACTGACTGTGTCAACCAGGGGGGCGACTTGATAAGCATCACTGAGCCCTTTGAGCAGGGCTTCATCCAAGGTGGGACAGCACACATGCAAACACACCTCATGATCGTGAGCTCAATTTGAATCCACACATTTTATTCAGACCACCAGTTATAGATGTACATTTACATTTATGCATTTAGCAGACGCTTCTATACAAATAGGAGAGCAAGTGCAAGAGTTTAGAAGTATTAGATCAGTGCATGGTTGAGTAAGTTTGATATTTGTATTCATTTTGTGATTCTCTTTGTTTGCCTGCAGCTCAAGTGCAGCTGATCCCCACTGGAGTGTCTCTGTGGATGGGCGGCCATGACTCTGTGACTGAGGGGGGCTGGGAGTGGACCGATGGCTCGCCCTTCCGCTACATCAACTGGAACGCAGGTCAGGATATGACAGGGAAGATTAGACAGAAGATGATGGTCGTATTCAGAGAAATAATCTACTATTGAGCTACATAGCTATTGAAGTTGAATCTAATTGTAGAATCTGTTGTCATAAAATGGGGTTGTTTTCATCCTGGTGGTGTTTTTTTTATGCAGGAAATCCTGATGATTACTATGGAGAAGATTGTCTCTCAATTCTCATCAGTAATGGTCTGTGGAATGATGACAACTGTAACTACAACAGAGGTTACATTTGCAAACGTCGAGGTAATGGGTGTTTTTGAAGAAGTTTTTGACTTCTTAATGATTGTACGCAACTTGCTTCATTGACAGCATTTTGTGGTTTCCTTCAACAGGAAACACTCCAGAGCCACCTCCCCCTCATGATGGTATGAAAACCTTTAGCATAACAGGCTTGTGCAATATTCAGAATTCAGTGTGTGTGTGTGTGTGTGTGTGTGTGTGTGTGTGTGTGTGTGTGTGTGTGTGTGTGTGTGCAGCTTACAGTATAACTGATGTGGATGCTGCTGCTTCTCTCTCTCAGGCTTCTTCACAGCTCTCGCCTGCCAGGACTCTAGCATTGTGCTCCACTGCCCCCAAGACAGCGTCATCAACATCCAATCAGCTTTCTTTGGCCGCAGGAGTGACAAGATCTGCCCCTATGATGGAGGAGCCTCAGGTAACACTGCTATTACTGCATACTGGGAATGATTTAACTATATCTTATAGTGGTTTAGTGTTTAGGTTATGAATGTATCAGAAGTTTGAGGTGCTCTAAAAGCGTGGAAAATGGAATACATACAACCTCAAGTGCAGTTTTACAAGCCCAATCAAAACCTCATATGTACAGTGTAGGCTGGGCTGGTATTATTGAAATGGTCCTTTGGGCCTAATGGAGCCCTCTTTGGCAAGCACAATATCATTGCGCTGTGCTATTTGTCACTACATAGGCTAGGCTTTGTTCATGTTTCAGTAGCTATTTCTAAGTTCAAGATTTTCATATGAAGAAGGTCACCACCACCATGCCCCCTGTTTATGATATTTGGCTTCTCCTAATTAATCAAAGCTGAGGAAAAAAAGTAGTTTTCCATTATAGGTCTCTTATATAGATCTCTAATATTTTTATTTTTATTTTCTATTTTGCAGGATCTTGCACTGTGAATGGCTATCTTCCCCAGGTCAGGAGAGCCTGCGACAACAAAGCCTTTTGTTTCCTGTATGCAAACACAGATCCAGACCCCTGCCCAACAATCTCCAAATACATAGAGGTGGTTTACAGCTGTGAACAGAATGGTGGGTGTGGGGAAAGCCTTCGTTTTGCCCTCCATATTCCAGCTGATATTTAGCATTTATCTGCGCACACTGAACCAGGCTTAATGGACAGTACTGAATGGGTCTTTTGTTTCATTTTGCAGTGTGTGTGAGAGGGCTTGGTGTGGAGGATGGGAACGTGACAGACTCCATGCTCTCAGCCTCCTCCTCTACAAATGGCAAAGGTCCGGCCCAGGCTCGGCTCAATGGCGCCTCCTGCTGGATGCCCTCCACTTCCTGTGAGTGCAGCCTTAGTTCAGGCAGAGATTACTCAGCTCAGAACACAGCTTAGCTTTGTCTACCACAAGTGTACGCACACTCAATACCTAACGTCAAGTCAAGTGATTTTCATTGTTATTTTAACCATATACACTGTATAAAGTGAGACAAAATGCAATTACTGGGGAATGATAACTTTGGAGAATGCCATGCCATAGTACTATAAGGAAATGCAGTACAAAGCAGAGGTGCTACAGTGGTGCTAGCCTGGCTAATAAACCTTCATCCTGTGAACTCTAACCTATAAAGTTTCATCGTCTTTGCCAGCAAATTCCTGGATCCAGGTGGACTTCGGGGCTTCAAAGAAGATCACAGGGGTTGTGGTCCAAGGATGCCCCACTACAGAACATTGGGTCACCAGATTCAAAGTCCAGACCAGTATAGATGGCAATCAGTGGACTGACTACACAGCAGATGGAGGGGTAACTTGACAGTTCATAATGAAAACTGAACTATCCCATATTGATAGCCATATAACAAATTTAAAATGTCTTTGTCACTAAATTAATCAACTGACCATAATCATTTATATAATGTCTGTCCCCTATAGGAGTTTATTGGCAGTGTGGACAAGAATTCTCCTGAGACACAACTGCTGGGGACACCTGTCTCTGTGCGTTACATCCGCATCCTGCCAGTGGCCTGGAATGGACAAGTGGGACTGAGATTTGACATCCTGGGCTGTGTCCCTGACTGTACGTCTCTTCAGTATTTCATACATTAATCAAATCAAACTCTCTATGTCATAATTATATCCTGGCCCGGCATTTGTCATCATTTTGCGGTCTTTGATTTCAAACAGATGCCATTACCTGTGACTCAAGAATCAACTTCGACCACTCGACTGATAAAAAGATGTGAGTCGGCTTTGTAAGGCTTGTAAGGCGTTGTTATCCTTACTCAGGGGAAGAATGTAAGTTGAAATCTGAAACTGTTTCTGTCTCTCCAGTGTCCACTGCCCAGCTGGATGTGCTCGTGAGCCATACAATGTGTACGGAACAATGACGTATCGGGGTGTAAGTGGATGCTGACAGTCTGATTGTCCCAATACTTGCCACAGTAGAATGTTCTTTGGTAAATGGAATGAAATTCTGAGCAGCAGACATACAGTAGTGTTTGTTCTCTTGGTTCTTCAGGACTCAAATATCTGTGCAGCTGCTATCCATGCTGGAGTGGTTCTGAATGAGAATGGAGGAGACTGCACTCTCCTCAAAGCACCAGGACAGTCTTTCTACAGCGGCTCCACCAGAAACGGCATCACCTCCAAACAGTGTGTGAACATTCATTTAAAATAAGATTTCATTTCATTCATTCATTTAATTTTAATTTAAACTCATGAAACAATGATCCCCTCAGTTATCAGTGTACAGGGCAAGGAAAATGGAAAATGGAAAGAAAAATAATAACTTTACAAAAAATAATAACAATAAAAAACAAATTCGTTATCTTGAAAAGTAAATCCTCCTCTAAATAATCTAAATCAATGAGCACAGTCATCACAATAAAAGTTGGCAGTGACCAAGATATGCATACTTACAGCTCCCTCAGAAAAACAGTGCGCCTCCACAGTTTTAAAGACTTCAAAAAGTTAATTGCAGATATATAGGGACCTTTTTAACGAAAAGCAGTTTCAGAAGGGCATTTGAAGGGAAAGCAAGCCCTGGGAACGAATTTGAGGCTGTGTGTTAGAATTCCAATTTAGAAGAGAGAAAAAGCAGTATGGTTGAAAGACCAATCATAGTTTTCTAAGTAAAATATATCCAATGTATACAGTATCTCTTCAATCAGCTAATGTTAAACTCTCTAACATTTGCAAAGAAAGCTGCAATTTTTCAGCAGAGTCAATTGTCCCAGCACTACAGTACACGATTGTCACCCACATGAAGATGAACATTTCATGTATTGAGTGATGAGGCAACATCATTTATGTAAATTGTAAAAAGTAACGGTCCCAGCACAGAGCCTTGGGGTACACCCTTTTGTCAATGTTCAGGAAACCAGACTGTATATTACCCACTTTTACACACCGAGAACAGCCAATGAACCATTTTAGGCTTGAGTGATCAAAACCGTCACAGATATTGTATTTAACAGCAGGTGGTGATAAACAGTATCAAATGCTTTGGACAAGTCAACAAATAGTGTGGCACAGTCCTGTTTATTTTTAACAGGGCAGTAATCACATCTTTTAACACATGAGAAGTAGCAGAGGTTATACTATTCCGGACTTTAAAACCAGAATGAAATTGACTCAAATTACCATGCTGTGCATCTACGGAATCAACTTCCAGAGAATATAAAAAATTCACCTACTGTTGACAGTTTTAAATCCAGACTTAAGACCAAGTTGTTTTCTGACGCTTACTCCTAATGCCTCATGATTTTATTCATTCATTCATTTATTTATTTATTTAGTTGGTCTTATCATTAATTTTCTTTTAATGATCATTTTAACAAATATATTTATATTTCCTTTTTTATTATTTATTTATTCATCTTTTTTATTCTTTCCTTGCATTTTTAATTTTAAATTTTTATTTTTTGATTCTGTGCTCTTATTATTGCTATTTTCTGAACTGTTTTATCCGCTTTGTGTGTGCTTTTACTTCCTGCCTTGTATTGTGCTTTGGTCTCTGTACAGCACATTGGGTTGCCTTTGTGTGTGAAATGCGCTTTATAAATGAAATTGCCTTGCCTTGACTTGCCTTTAAAAAGAGGATATAAATGACATCTACTATTCAGTGGTTTTAATGAAATGCCATCTTTTAACTCCTCAACAGATACGATGGCAACTATGGCATCTCTTACCAGTTTGCAGATGGAGGTACGTAGGTGGCAGCATCAGATGTCTTGTTATTGTCCATAATAATAGTGAAAGGACCACACAAACAATCTCATTTAGAACTTTGTTGATGTAATATACCGCTACTGTACTTTTAAGGAAGCAGCACAGTACTGGTATATTAAATGATTTAAAGCATAAAAAAGCTCAGACAGTGTGGTTCCTTCTTCACCATACATTGGTCATTGGAATATACCAGTTCCATAGTATTGCCTGCACAAGAGAGCATAATTCTTCATGTCTTCATACATCTGCCTTTGCCCCCTTCTGCAGAGCTGCGCTGCTCAGGCCTTGACTGGTATGAGTTTGGGGAGTTCTGCTACAAGCCGTTCAGTGACAAGAAGACGTGGAACGCTGCACGAGACGCGTGCAAGAAGGAGGGAGCTGAATTGGTGTCTATCGCCTCTCTGGCAGAGCAGAGTTGGCTGGAGAGCTACCTCTACATGGGTATGTAGGACAACATACTGTAACTAACTGGGCAAGGTTGAAACTTCAGCTATTCTGTCCTGGTTTTATTGGCTGACTGGATTTGGTAGGGTGACATGAGTCAGGGCATAGCTCTGTGTCCTCAGGGAGTTCAGAGAACGCTCTAGGTATCAGGGAACATTTCTGAGGCACCCTGTCCTTTAACTAAATGGCTTCCTGATGATACTCATATATTATTTGCACAATCAGGCAGTCAGCCAGCATCTCGATTCTCCCTGTATGGCTCTGCTGGGACATAAGCACAGAATTATCATTTGTGAAAATGTGTCAGCTAAAGTGTTGCTTTCTGTCCTGTTCCCCTTGTTGACCCCCAGCCACCAGTGATGTGTGGATTGGCCTAAATGACCTGGCCTTCTCTGGATTATTCGCCTGGTCAGACAGCTGGGATGTCACCTTCACCTACTGGGCACCTGGAGAGCCCAACAATCACCTGGGCTTCAATGAAGACTGTGTAGAAATGTACCACCAGGTAGAGCAGAAGTACCTGTGTTTCCTCCCCGTGTCATACACCCCTATAGGCTAACACCCTATTAAAGAGCACATTAATGATACTAGTGAGATGCCAGAGTCTCCATAATCTGACTTCTATTTGTGTATATTACAGTCAGGCAGGTGGAATGATGTCAGCTGCACGGAACTCAACACCTACATTTGTAAAGCGCCCAAAGCACATTACCCACTACCGTCAATCAAGCCCACTGTCTATGGGTGCCCACAGGTGAGAATAGGACTGCCTGCAGAGTTTCATGGCTTCTTACCTGACACAGTGTGGTTTTGTGCTGTATACAATGCGAGATATGCTAGGCTTGTAACCGAAGCGTGTCCCACCACTGTGTCCCCTAGGGCTGGGATGCATACGCCTACGGGTGCTATTGGTTTGAGGAGATACCAAAGACACGTGATGAAGCCAAAGCCTATTGTGAGGCTGGTGACAGCACTCTGCTGCACATCATGGACATGTGAGTGAATTACAGTATATACAGTATGTTATTGAATGTGCGTCATAAGCCGGTATGTCACATAGATAAGATACGATTGGTTGATAGATATGTTTATTTTTATAGCACAATTTAAAACGACCTGTGGTTGACTAAAGTGCTTGAAAAAGGAAAAAAAACCAGACAAAAAAAGCCCCCAAAAAAAACAGTAAAATGAAACTAAATTAATATGTAAATGTAAAATTACATTCCACACTTCATTGAAAAGCCATTGATAGCATTGAAAGTACCAATAGTTGATTTGGATCTAATGTGAAAAGGCAGGTTGTTCCACTACTTGGGCCCAGATAGATAGGTAGATACCTATTTACCTCAGCCAAGGAGGTTATGTTTTCGGTGGCATGTCTGTGTGTGTGTGTTTGTGTACAAGATAACTCGAAAAGTACTACACAGATTTGGATGAAATTTTCGGGCAACGTGTATATTGGGAAAAGCAAGAACTAATTTGATTTTGGTGGCTATCGGTGATCCAGAACACAGAATTTATAATTGTGGAATTTATATTGTGTCTGTGACCACATTGCCTTGGCGGAGGTCTGCGCTCTCTGAGCGCTTTTCTAGTTATATAATGTAACTTTTTATGTCTTTCGCTGAATTCGTGTGAAATGTCTTCCTTAGCTATGAGCAATCCCACTTCACGTCATACCTGAGCAAGTACACTGGGAATTGGTGGATGGGTCTCAGAGGACTGGGTGGCTCTGTTGGGGTGGATTACTACTGGGACAACGGACTACCTCTCTCCTTCACCCACTGGGACAGGGAGCAACCAGGTAAAGCCCTGCTGACCAACCCATAGTTTAGAACCGGACAAAAACAAGTCTCACAGCTAACGACTCGAAGTAGTAAATCATGTGATGGTACATTTGGCTGGAGGTGAACAGATGTGCTAGTGCATTTTTCATGTCACTGATGTAAATGTGGTAAAGTGGGCCGAACTCTCCTCTGCAGTCTTGTCTTGTCTTGTCTTGTCAGACTTCAATGACACTTTGCATCCCAGCTGTGTCTGTGCTGGGCTGAGTCCATCTCAGTGACAGCAGCAGCCTAATTGGCTCTGTTCTCAATGAGGATGGATGAGACTTTTAGATGAGGAGCGACAGAATTAGCTGCTCTACAGCCAACCACAATTAGTCTCTCTTTTTATCCAAGACACGTAGGGAGATATGGATTTTATGATCATTTTCTCACCAGTGTTACTTTACATGACTTTAACATTAATAAAACGGAAATGAGGGAAATTTGTGTGTCATTTATGTATACTATTTTATTATTTATTTTTTTACATTTTCCAGATAACCAGGCAGGGTACTGCGTCACCATGACAACAACTCCCATCGCTGGCTTCTGGAATAACAAGCCGTGCACAGAGACCCACCCCTTCATCTGTGAGAAGGCGAGGGACGGCCTGTCTCCACCCACCAAGGCCCCCACCCCCCCACCTGTCCAGGGCTGCACTACTGGTTGGACTGGGCAGCCACACTTTAGGAACTGCTACAAGGTCAGACAGGGGACTTGAAGGAGAGAATGTTTCAGCAGATTTGTTTTGTAATTCTTCACAATTACATTCCACACCCCAAAGCTGACAGCTAATGATCTTCAAAATATATTATTATACAAGTGATATAATTTGATGTGTAGTAGTGTGTATTTTTCTTTGAGACATAGTAGTGGAAAATTTGGGGGAATGGAATGTATGGTCTACACACAATATTACAGCAAGCATCATAGCATATGATCCACCATTATAGATTGTCTGACAGTAGTGTCACAGGATCCTCTTTCTCTGAGCAGATGTACTCAGTGGACTACTCCCAGAAGAAGAGCTGGGAAGCGGCGCGTCAGGACTGTGTGTCGCGGGGGGCTGACCTGATGAGTGTCCACACCGCTGAGGAAGAGATCTTTCTGGCTGGCTTCACCAAGGGCAAAACCAACTGGATCGGCCTCAGGCACAACCCTGTGGAGGGAGGTGAGGGACACATTCACCCCATCCAACCTCAAGCACTTTATGGCACCTGACTGATGAATTGGTTTTGTCACAGACAGGCATGGTGGAGTGTCCACTAAATTAAACTAACCTTTACTCTGAGTTCATATTTAGTTTAGAATGAATAATAAGTAGTACTGTGATGTCTAAACACTCATATACTGTATCCTATGTAATAAACAATCAATGTTGCCACACGTCAGGTAGCAAGATACATAATCCATGATTCCTGAGCCATGTCCACGCTATTGTACAGCAGTGTGTTTCCCAAAAGCATAGTGGCTAACCTGTTAGCAACTTAGTTAGTTGTCAATGGAAAATTGCATTGCAACCAACATAGTAGGTTACCATAGTTAGCCACTATGCTATTAACTACCCAGGTTACCAGTGTACAGGTTACCATGTCCACTCTTCTCTACAGGTTACCAGTGGTCTGACGGCTCAGCTCTTAGCCACACAAACTGGGGGTTCGGGGAGCCCAACAATCACGAGGGCCGTGAGGAGTGTGTGGAGATGGTCACCACAAACAATGGCACGTCCTTTTGGAACGACATAAACTGTGACGCGCACCAGGACTGGATCTGTATGATTGCCAAGGGCAAGACCCCCATTGTGCCCCCTGTGCCACCTCCACCTGTCCCAGGTGAGTGCTAGCGTCCCCTCAGCCTACAGTACTACAGTTCTGGATTGCTACCAAGTGGTTTTCTCATTGGCCACTTTATGCATGCTCAGTGGTTTTATAATTATCCCTGCAGTATTGACAGTCTCATGTATATGAGTTTATACTGTAGATGTCTAGACAGTATTTTATGCAAATGTTTTATTGACCATATCCAAGTATAGTTTAGAAAAAGGTATTTCTGGAGTGCTGCAGGATAATTGACACCTGGTGCTCTTCGGTGCAGGGATTTCAGAGAGAATTTTAAAAAGAGTCAGTTCCGAGGCACTCAAAATGCAGTGTAAAAGTATTTATTAGGCTACAAAAGTTGTCTACGCGTTGCTGCCTCAAAAGCCTTCATCAGGACAATGCGAGATGGCTGCTTGTTTGCCACTCTTTCAAACAAAGTCAATCATGGTTCACACATGGCAAAGTGATCACATTACAGAAAACACCTGATAGATCACATGACAATCCAAATTGTAGCCTAAGAAATACTTTTATACTGCATTTTGAGTGCTTTGGAACTAATTATTTTTAAAAATCAAGTATATTCTAACCACATTCTAACCACAGTTTAGGAAACATAACTTTTATTGGTCAGACTGTATTAAGTCATAATTGGAGAAAAAGATTGTGGTCTAAAATGGAACCCGAGTAAATGAGAAAAATGCATTCTCATGAATGCATGCTGTTACGATGTAGCCTCTTCGCTGTAGAAATTTAGCATAATCAATGGATACACTTTGGTTAAATGTTTGGAAATTAAGAGAGTGAAACTTTTTTATCTATTGTACATGTATATTATGACCCATATTGAGGTCTTACTGTTTGTAGTCATTGTTTATTTTTAATTCTGCCCAGCCCCTGAGTGTGGTACAAACCCTGGCTGGAGGAAGAACAATGGGATCTGCTACCTGTACAACGATACAGATGTTGTGGACTTCTACATGGCTATGCGCCGCTGCTATGCTGAGAAAGCCCGGCTGGTCTCCATCCTTGATGAGGATGAGCAGTCTTATGTGGTCACCATGGTATGTACCAAAACTGTGAGATTTTAGCATTTGAAACATTTCATTTTGTACTACATGAGATAAACACAAGGATTCTGTTAAAGAGTTTGCGTGTGTGTGTGTGTGTGTGTGTGTGTGTGTGTGTGTGTGTGTGTGTGTGTGTGTGTGTGTGTGTGTGTGTGTGTGTGTGTGTGTGTGTGTGTGTGAGTGTGTGTGTGTGTGTGTGTGTGTGTGTGTGTGCAGGTGGGTACGGGGCAGGTTGCAGCAGCTTGGATTGGCATGCGGGCGTTTGGGGTGACAGGTGCACAGTACGGGTAAGTGCCACTACACTATAAACTCTTTTCACTGAATCATTAAATGTTTATTTCATTTTTTCCATATGCTGTTTTCATCTGTCCATTTATCTTTCTTCCATCTCCTCCGTTGTCTCACTTCCTCCCTCCATCCTGTAGGTGGATAGATGGCTCCCCCATCACGTATGTTCACTGGGGCCCAGGTGAACCCAACAACGCCAATGGGGAGGAACAGTGTGTGCAGATGAACAGATACCCTGGTATGTTTACTCTCACATTTCAGACACTGAACATTAATCAATCAACAAGTAATCTGTGTCTTGAAGTCATAATAAATTCACAGGAATTACTGGGGATTTTTTTAGAGATAGTGATATATGAAATTAATCTCTAACTCAAACCACCTAAATGTTTATTTTGTGTCTCCAACGTCCCCCCTTAAGGCTCATGGAATGATGTGAACTGTGGTCGAGCCACAGCTGGCTACGTCTGTAAGAAGTACCCTGGAAATGACCACACCCCTCCCCCACCCACACCAGCCTGGGATGGAGGCTGCCCAGAAGGTGAGGTCACCTCTGCTGTACCTCCAGTGCCCTGGACATACTGTAGTGCTCATGTAGTGCTGCTTAATTCAATTCATACTACATCATTATTCTGCTCACTGTATGTGCACTCTTGTGGATGGAGAGGTGGAGCCCTGAGCTGTTAGCACAGGTAGTGTGGTCGTTATTCACCACATTTTGCCTTCATTTCACATTTTTCAAGTTTGCTTAATCATCCATGGCCAGTTGGGCTAGCTAGGCTAACAACAAGTTTCAAGTTTCAAATATTTATTTGTCACATACATAGAAATACTTTCGTAAGTCAATGTAGTGAAATGCGTGAGAGAGAAGAAATATACGCAAGACAGAAAGAACAAAATTAGTAAACAAAAGTTAATACAATAAAAGAACAAAATAAAGGCATAAAAGTCCATAATGGGATTCAATCCACGTTTGCTTTAACACCCCAAACAAATCCTGCAGAAACTCATCTCTCACAGCAACATGGTGCAGTGATACCAGAATCACAAACAGGCTCCCAGGTGATCCCCTAACTATTACTCCTCAACTCCAGTGCCCAGTGGCACCAAGACACATAACAAAAGACATTAGCTCTTTGGAAATGCCTTCAGCTGTTCCCAGGACCAGTTCTGAGAAAGCTCAATTACCGGTAGTGCTAGAACTAGTCAGCTTAAGACAGTTATGAAAGGTGATGGGACCTGCGCTAAGGGAAGGACCACACAGGCATACAACAGCCTTAACTATTACCATGTCTGAATTATCTGATTGTTGATATTTTTTTTATAAAACCAATGAAATAAAACAAGAGACTTTTACCTGGTTACATGCTGTCTTATACTGTCCTGTCATGAAAGAGTATAGTAACCTCTCTCTCTCTCTCTCTCTTGGGTCTGTCCAGGATGGATGCTGTTTGGAAGCAAGTGCTTCATGTTCAAGGGCAACCATTATGACCAGAAAGAGATCAAAGCCAACTGGACTACAGCACGGAAGTGGTGCAAGGACAATGGGGCAGAACTGGCTGTCATTGATTCACATAATGAAAACGGTAAGACACTTATACAGGGCACTTATACAGTTCAAATGTGGTTCAGTATGGTTATATGGTTCAGTATGGTTCAACAGTATTGGTCATAAGTTGCTCATTAGGTTTTTGCTGATCAATAGTGCCATAATTTCTCTGTGCATGTGTGTTTGGGCAACAGATTTAAAGTATTGCAATTGTTTTGATTTTGCCATGCCATAATTTTGATATTACTAAGCAGTCCATTCTTTGGTCTCTATGATTCCAATTATCTGTCTTGGCTCTTTAGAATTTGTGGCCAGTTACCTGCGGGACCTCGTGCAGCCCGTGTGGATCGGCCTGTCAGACAGCCTCCACGAGGGCAAGTTTGCCTGGAGTGACGGCGTGAGCCCGGTGCTCTACACCAACTGGGCTGACAAGGAGCCCAACAACCATGATGGCAAGGTCAGACACTGAGACATGCAAATCCACTGTCAGAAACTGGCACACCACTGGGACCCCAGCACTGTCAGTTCAGTTCTAGTAGTACACCACCTTATAAGCTGACGAATGTGGCTGGCGGCCATTTTGAGTAATTCAGTAGCATGTCAGGGTGAATGTTTAATGAATAATCTCATTTGGTTGATTGGTGTCAGCATTCTGAAGACTTTATAGTTGTCTTAAAGTGTCATATAACAGATAAAGGGCAGACTTTACCATCTTTTAGACAGCGAGCACAGATTAAACATTGAATAGTGTTGACAACATGCCGTGTAAACTGCAAGGCCAAATGGTACGGAAGTAATGTTAGATCCACAGAGATTACCTGAATATGACTTGTGGACTCTACTCTTATTCTCAGGAGCATTGCACGGCCATCCAGCACAATTTCCTTCAGACAGGCCGCTGGAATGATGACAAGTGTACTCAGGAGAGAGGCTGGGTTTGCTTCAAGAAAAAATGTGAGTATAAGCAACTACAGTGTAAGTAGCAGAAGAGTTACAGTGTTTGTGTTGCTTTTACCAGATTAGATTAGATTTTTCAAGATCATTGCCCATTGTTTTATTTATTTATTTACTTATTTTATTCTATGTTTTTTTATTCAGCACGCTTTACATTACATTCCAAGAAAGTTTTGTGAATGATTACAGTCCACCTTCAGCTACCTAACCCTGGTGTGATGTGCCCTTCACAGCCAGTAGCATCCCTCCCCCCACCAGCAACCCGTGCAAAGATGGCTACATCTCCTGGTACAACAACTGCTACAAGCTGGTGTATGAGCCCAAGAGCTGGGAGGAGGCCCAGGCAGCCTGTCAGGAGGATGGAGGAAACTTGGCCAGTGTGGACATGAGCTACGACCAGGCCTTCATCTCTGGAGCTGTGCTGCAGGGCAGGACTGATGCCTGGATCGGCCTCAGGAAAAAGGTGTGGTCCCAGAATTACCCTAAACTATTTAAATACATTGTATGTTTTACTTTCATAGCTGTCTCTACACAATTAACAACAGGGTAACATCCGTAACATAATACATAATAATAATAACATAATGATTAAATAAAAAAAAAAATGTTTTAAAAATATTACTGGGAAATTGAGTATGAAGCCAGTTTGTCATTATGTTGGTGTAATTGAGTTTGTTGTTTGTTGTAACTGAGTTTGTTGTTTGTGCAGGAGGGCAGTGACTCTTACTCCTGGTCCGATGGCTGGCCTGTATTCTACACTCACTGGGGTCCTGGAGAACCGACCAACATCAAAGGCGAGGGCTGTGTGGCTATACATCCCTCTGGATTTTTCTATGGCACCTGGAATGACACGGCCTGTAATGCTGCCAAACCATTCATCTGCAAAATATCCTCAGGTGAGAGCCTGGTCATACATTTACCTGGAGGACCTCTTCAAAAGCCTACTGTCACTAGGTTCTGGTATGGATTCCTGATTACTGTGTGTGTGTGTGTGTGTGTGTGTGTGTGTGTGTGTGTGTGTGTGTGTGTGTGTGTGTGTGTGTGTGTGTGTGTGTGTGTGTGTGTCCACAGACAAGCCTCCTCCAACTCCTGCAGTTGGGGATGGGAAGTGTCTCCCAGGCTGGAGGCCGTACGGGCGCCACTGTTATTTTGTGTTCGATGCCCAGAAGGGCTACTCCTGGTCAGAGGCGCGAGAATGGTGCCAGCGAGGATCAGCTGATCTGGCCTCCTTCCACAGCCGAGCCGAGGTGGAATTCATCCGAAAGTGGAACTACACAAAGTACCACCACCTCTGGATCGGACTCACGAGGGACAACAACTGTATGTTTGACAGAACTGTCAATTATGCCGAAGCAACTACAGTTAGACATCACATTTTCTCATACAATGTGAACACTGACAGTTAGCAATGGTGTGTAAATCTGTTCTCTGTGTGTGTTTACCTTTGATGTCTTCAGTTGGTTGGGGCTGGACTGACCTGACTGCCTTGGGCTTTGTGAACTGGGCACCTGGAGAGCCCAATGCTGTCATCCACGACGGACAGTCGAACATGGAAAACTGTGTGGAGATGTACCATGATGGCAACTGGAATGACAACACCTGCTCGCAGAAGCGGGGCTTCATCTGTCGACACCGCCAATGTACTAATTTTACACATTTCCAATATTTCAGCAAAATGATGAAATCATTTAAGGTTTCCTGGGCTTCATATTAGACTATTACCTTGAATAAAGATTTGTTGACTGTGTTTGGTCTTAACATTGAAATTTCTTTTCCTAAGAAAGCACAGTCACTCTCTCTCTCTCTCTCTCTCTCTCTCTCTCTCTCTCTCTCTCTCTCTCTCTCTCTCTCTCTCTCTCTCACAGACTATTTCACCGATGACAATGGAGGGATCATTATACCAACCGACCCTACTGTGATTGGAGACAACAGTACGTCCATTGCATTACAACACTGAGGGCCACACTTCTATCCGCAAACTTTGCCATCACAGTAACAGTGTAGAGCCAAGGGTGTTAAAAAAAATCATGTTGTCGATCTTTTCGACCCTGTCATTTCAAAAGTAGATTACAAGCTGCCTCCGAGCATACTAGCATGTTTACTGATAGTACTAGCACAAGCGTGTACTGGCGTGTACTAACACAAACTTGTTTATTGTGCTGTTTACATTGTATGAAAGTGACCTCCGTAAATATTTTGTTTAATGACACATGAGACAATAAGAAAAAAAATCCCCCTTTGTTTATTCAACTGACCTGCCTCTGAATCTTCATTTCCTCTCAGATGCTGGACTGATTGCTGGGGCTGTTATCGGTGCCATTGCATTTGTTGCCCTAATTTTGGGACTGCTGTACTACGTCATTAATGTACGAGGGGTCAAACTAAGTTCCATAAGCTTTCCCAGTCGAGACACCAAAAGTGGCGTTGAAGTGGTAAGTAGAGACAGAACTGAAGAAAGATAGCCAAACTCTGATGGACCTTTCAGAACAGGCCATTTGTTTACAATATGTTGGCATGCAGGTGTTTTTCCCACTGATTTTCTGTGTTCTTTCTCTACAGCCTAATTTCACTAATCCCAACTTTGGAGGGGAGTCTGAGTCATGAGAGTCGGCCAGGTTGCTCGCCTCTGCAAGTGACTGCAACAATTCAACAATTTCAAAAACATTTTCTTTTGTGTATGAAATAAAAATATATATAATTTGTATTAAAATGTACCAAATGTATAGTTTTTTTTCTAGTTTGACTAACTTGATGTGACCTCAAACCACAACCACACTGACTGAGCACAAACACTGACACTAAAGCAGTTTTGGGAGAATGCTTGATATTGTTGACTAAAACTCAAAGTTTTCGTCCAAAATGCATAATCACTATAATGCTCTGACAAAAAAATACAAGACAATGTGTTGTGGTTATTGTACTCTTTTTCAAAGCTCTTGCTTTGCAGTATTCTTAGTTTGCAAGAGCTAGAACTGAACCTTCCCCAATGAAAATTCCTTAGAAGTGCAGGGTGTTGTTTGTTTGGTTGATGTTTCCTTCCTGTACATCTCACTCATTTCCTTAGTGGCTGTGGATTTGATGTTTGTTCTAGTGTTGCTTTGGTGAGACTTCAGTAATAAACATCTTATTACTAGTTTATCTGCTAGCTGTAGTGTTGAATACCTGAGCTTTTTGCAGCCATTTTCATACCCAGGCTCCTGAGCCATGCTGCTGTGGGTGTCATTCATTGACAACCTGACTGAGTTTTATTTCTTTCATCTTTTTTGCCTTTGCCAGCAACGATAATGCAAAATAACAATTTTGGAATTGTCTGAAGTATTCTGTCCACCGTGCCAGACTGGCCTCTCCAGTCTGGCCCCCCAGCTGGTCTACTGCAGGGTTGTGTTGAGGCCTTAAATTAAATTTCATTCTTTTATTTCATTATTTGACCGGCTATTGAAAGTTACTTTTTTCTATTGTTTATTAACCCTTCCATGTTGAGGTCTTCTTTCAAAGCTTTTTATGTGTACTTAGTTTCATAATGAGTCCAGGAGTGTGAGGATACTGTATGGATTCCCAATAGCAGTCACTGAGAAATTGACCAAGGATATTTTTGATGGTGAAGATTCATACCATTATTATCACTTCATTATGTGTAACTTTTTGACAATTCCTATCTGGAAAGGCATGTAATGTAGTGTGATCTACTGAGATGTGAAATATCGTTAATTTATGTAGACTGAGCTTTAGCTGTTTGTTGTTTTAAATGAACACCTAATGAAGACCTATATCTTCTCTGGTCATACTGTACTTACAATCCTTTCATATTGGTTTTGTTATTGGATCTTTGTATATATTTTCTAGAAAATTTGATTATTCATTCCTTTGCATTCCTTAATAAAGCTGAATATTGCATACAGTGTGTGGGTTTTAACTTGTGTAGGCTATGTATTTCAGCCTTTTTCATTATCTGACGCACATAAACATAGCCTACTTAAATTTGTGTTATGCATAACTAGGCTATTCTTAAATTTATGTTATGCATAACTAGGCTATTAGTGTATCAAGTATCAACTACATTATTTTGAATAACATATACAGGATATCTGTGATGAAATCATGTTAACACTTCCAGTATAAGCAAATGCATTCATAGCTAATAACCTCCAGTGACTTCTAGAGATGGCGCTGCTCGGTCGGCTGCCTAGGCTACTACGTGGTGGTATCAATTCCATCCATTGGGCACGATTACACTAGACACATCTCATTACTAGTGTATGAGAGATAAACCACAGGATCACCTTTTCAACCATTTCAGACATAGGGCCCTATATTGATGACGCAATGTCAAACATTCTCAGGCGAAAGATACATCTTGTGTTGGGGGCATGCCGGCAATATTTTGCTATTTTCATAACGCAGAAAAACAAACTTTGCACTAGCGCAAAGTTCTAAAAGGTTGGACTTATGCCCACCTTGACCTTTAAAATATGACCTCTAACGAAGTTCATTATCGACATGGCACATTGAAGAGAATTAATGTGGAATCTGGAGTGAGGAAGCCAGGAGAAATAGCAGATACAGCTCAATAGAACAATACGGTTGAACATTTGTGGGGGTTTTTTGGTGTAATTTGTGTTAGACCCCATGCAATCTTGACCTTTGACCTTGTAACAATGATCACCCATTGAGTTAAGTTACCCCTGATGGTGATTTTCTGTTTTAGGCTTGTAAAAGGCAAATGCTCTGGCAGGACAACAACTGTCATATCAATGTTTGAAATGAACATGATTCCTTCATGTCTGGTGACATATCAGGGCCGTTTAATGATTATTTGGAAAACATTTCTTACACACAGCTCCTTTCATTTTGAAAGTTTGAATTCTGCCCCGAACAAGCGCTTTCAAATGATGCTCTCCGAAATGGACGTGTTTGAGTGCGGAGCCGACAGAGTTGTGGTCGTCACATTTCACTAGGCTACATTGTCTTACGAAAGTATTTAGGCCTATGTGACAAATAAACACCTGAACTGAACTGACTTGTGGCTATGTGGACCAACAGAACAAATTCATATTTGCAAACACTAGGCCTAGGCTATATCTGGATTTCCAGTCAATTGTTTTCATGGACATTTGCAAATATGCACCTATTTGGAATCAGAGCTTGAAGTAGGCCTACACATTATTACATACCGTGTGTAATCAGGATGTTTTCTGATAAAACTAAATGAGAATAATTAAATAACGATGTGAATTAAGTGCATTTAAAGAAGAATGTGACATTCCAACAGTTACTCTTTTTTTTTACCAGAGTAATCTATTCATTTCAGATTTTCTTTTTAATACTATTCCTGACATGCCATATGTTGTGAATGCAGAAATCTCCACAAATGTTTGTTGTGAAGGGGGTGCAAAGTTCAACTTCTTCAGTGGGTAATGTTATATCTTTTAAAGCAGCATATTTCCAGTCAATATAGTTTATATAATGAACTTACCTGCTTTAACAGTGCATTTATGGCAACCACCCAACAACTCTAAAAGAGAGCAGTAGCAGGCACTACTGTCAGAGGTCAAACAAATCATTGTGGTGGTGGTGCAATTTTGTTTTGAGTATTCAGCGCTTTATATTGGGTAAAGTGGACTGTAGGCTATAATGTGCAGCTGTATACATAACACAGTACATAACCTGCAACAAGGAGCACCCAAGAGCAACAGGGTCACAGAAAGCTTAGCCTATATGTATTTAAGAGACAACATGAACAGTGGAAGATATTCATTATACTGCTATTGTGTGTCTTCACATCCTATGACATATCATCACAAAAAATACAATTTCTCCATGATAATTCTGGGAATAAATTGTATTCTGTTGGAAAGTCTGTTTAGTTTCCTGCCAAACAATATTCTGTTCTCATGGTAGTATGTTACCTAGGGTCAAACCCATGGACAACTTGTGATCCATCACTAGACTACTGAGTGTATGTGTAATTAACTGGACTCCAGGAAGTTTGGTTGAGCCCATCCTTCCTAAAAAATAATTTCTACAAATAGAAGGAAGTTTTTCCTTGCTCCTGTTACTCAAGGTTGCTCCACGTACTGTCTGTATGGGGTAAAGCAGATCCCGCCTGACCAAGAAAAAGGCAGAAAATTGCTTTTTGCCTCATGTGGGTAGAAGCCAATAACTCCTAGAATTCAATAGGCTATTACTCATTAAGCCTACATTTATCCTACATTTTTTTCTTTAATTAAGCCTAGTGTTTTTATTATCTTAGTAGCCTATCATTATCATTTCTTTTATTTTTCCTTTTCTATTAAGCACTTTGGTCAACCACTGACTTTAAATTGTGTTATACAGGTGTTTTTAACTTGGCCATGAATATGACCAGAGACTAAAATATATTCAAATACAAATAACAGGAATCATCATGAACATTCTGAGGAGTAAAGCAAACATTCTAAATGACATCAAAAACCCTTAGAACCTTCACCATTGGCAACCTAACCCAAACATTGACTTAGAATCTTCATTTTTACTGAGATATCACACAGAAATACATTGCTCTTCAATATTTGACATTTAATTCTGAATTTATTTGACCCAACGCTATGGAAGAGGTAAGAAATAACTTCAAATGGCACCTGTAACGACTCTGATAGAATATATCCTTCTTTGGACATTTAGATTTTTCAAAAATGTCGAATTAAGTCATTGTAAAGGCAAATCCTAATCCAAATAAATAACATTACACTCATATTACAGGGCAGCAGAGGGTGTACCCTCAATGCCTCCTATAGTCTTAGAAGGCGTGTTGTGCCATCTAAGCGCTTTGAAGACTTTTATCTGGAGAAACAGCACCTCTCTAAGAGGGGAGCTGTTCAGGCTAGGGAGAAGTTGGCCAAGAAGAGTGAGGAAGGTTCAACTTCCAACTCTTCCCTGAGCCCTCTCCCTTTGCCCAACTTAACCGGAGATACCCTAAGCTGTGGTGACAGCTCTTCAACTGTGCCTCAGCACTTCCCTGGATCCTCACTGACAGAGAAAAATGAATGTGAGATCACCTGCAAGGTTTCCGGACCCACCTTGTGCACCCTCCCAGAGGCTTCTGGTAGAGTGGGTCAAAGGAGGAAACAGGCCAAGCCTCGCAGAGTGGTGCCTTACAAATTTCTGGCTGAAGAGGCCATGGAAGCCCATGATGTGCCCCTGGACATCAGTTCATGCTCTGCTGAGCAGATGAACATGGACTCTCTTGATTCCACCTTCCTGAGCTCTGGTCAGAGTTTTTCTCAGCTGAGCTCTCAAACTCCAATGCTCTTGACACCAAAGGTAGGGACCCCAATCTTAGATGACATTGTAGCCTACTGATAGATCATCTTGTATATTTTCCATTTAGGTTTATATATATTGTATGTTTCATTAACATAAAACTGTAATGATTTGAAGCCGAACAGGAGGAAACAGGCCAAGCCTTGCCGAGTGGTGCCTTGCGAATTTGAGCATGAAGAGACCATGGAGGCCCATGATGTGCCCCTGGATATCAGACCATACTCTGCTCAGCAGATGCGCGTGGGCTCACTTGATTCAGCCTTTCTGAGCTCTGGTCAGAGTCAAGGAGAGACTCAGCTGAGTTCTCAAACTCCAGTGGACTTTACACCAAAGGTAATGACTCCAATCTTAGATGATATATTACTGATTGATTCTACACTTTTCATTTAGGTTTCATTAACCTAAATGACATGATACACCTTGAATGAATGCATTTTTTTTTCAACAACCTGTAGGTTCTCAAGGTGAAAAAGGCAAAGGTGGCTCCACAGGGAAACCCTACCAACTCTAATGATTTGAAGCAGAGGCTGGAAATAGCAGCCATGCTACTGCAACTGGCACAGGATGTCCCTGCCTTGGTTCCAGAGGTTGGCTGCAGCATCAAACTTCAGGGGCAACTTCTGAAGATACAGAAATGCATCTCCAAAGGGAACAAAACCACTCCTAAGGGATGCAGCAAGACCCTGAAACCCCATTCCACTGGGAAACGCAGTCAAAAGAGAAAGCATGTCGAATCTCTAGACTCTGGCCTGGTGAAGGGGACTGAGTGGACTTCACCCAGGGAGAAGGAGGACATGTTCTTTCCCAACCTGGAGGATTCTTCTCTGATGGCAGAGGTGATCATTCGGATGCACGTTACATGATCATTCGGATGCACGTTAGAAAGTCTAAATACAAACATTTGTATTTGCAGTATTTTCCCCTAATTAACTTAAGCCCTTTTCCCATTTCACCTGGACAGGCCAAAGAGAGGAAAAGGAGGGAAGCTGAGCAGGAGAGCAGCTTTCGTCAGATGGCCGAGCCTGTGGAGGACAGATATATAAAAAATGCTGCTGTTCTTCCAGACCATCGCCCATTGCCACCTGTGGCCCCACCACAGGCCCAGAGCAGCACTGCTCCATCCGCCGCTATGAGTGAGCCTGTGCTCATCCATGGTCACTCTGTTGAGGACTACCAGGCCATCTACCATTCAGTGGTGGACCCTATGATGAAGACCAAGTCAGGGGGCACCCGCCCCGTACAGTCTGGAACTGGGCCGTGCCATCAAGCAACGCCTGTTTGAGAGGTTGTTCTGCCCCAGATTTGTGGAGACGGTTGATGCAGATGGCCGGGTGAACATCACCGAGTCCTTCAGTGTCCCCACCCTTAAGACCTCTGCTCCACACTTTGATGTGGACATTAGTGGGGAGCCACTGCCTGGACAGCCACAGAGGAAGAGGGCAAGGCGCTGACTTCATCATCAGTCAGCACAGACTGCCTATTATTCCTTTTTAATTAGATTATATTACATTTATTAGATTAAATTAAATTAAAATTTCTATTAAAATTACTTATTAACCAGTGTTTCTCTTTTGTCTTTCATTTTAATCCTTTTTTATTGGAAAAATGGAAAATAGATGACGCTTAAACACTTGGTTGATCATACTGTACACATCCATCACCCTTGACCATTAAAAACAAAACATTTGTTTGTGATGTGTCTATGATGAAGCGGTGGTCATAATCAAACATTTGAGAAATACCCTTGTCCAAAGGTGTGGACAATGTGGACATTTCAAATCAATCAAATCATTGGTCATTTTATTGGTCACATACCATTATACAATGTACAATGTGCAGTGAAATGCTGTCTCCTGACTCCAATGACTATGCTTGCATTGTTGAAATATATTATGTATAAAAATAAATTAAGAAAACATAGATTTAGCTATATAGAAGAAATTAGAACGATGTTATAGTGCCTTGTGGTTTCCATTCAAGATCCGGATAGACTGAGGATAAAAACTTTTCCTCAGTCTCTCTGTTCTGGCTTTCAGGCACTGGTAACGTTTCCCAGATCTTAGCACAGAGAAGAGGCTATGATTAGGGTGACTTGGATCTCTGATGATTTTATTGGCCCTGGACTGACATCTCCTGGCATTTATGTCCTGTGGGTGGGGTAGCGTGATTCTGATGGTACGTTCTGCAGACCTCACCACCCTTTGCAAGGCTTTGCGGTCTTGCAGCGTGCTGTTACCATACCAGGTGGTAATGTTCCCTGTAAGGACGCTCTCGATGGTGGCTCTGTAGAAGTTCTTGAGGAGATGTTGGGGTAGATTAAACTTCTTCAGTCGTCTGAGATGGAAAAGACACTGGCGTGCTTTCCTCACAAGAGAATCAGAGTGCCTCGTCCATGTCATTTATTTATGACCAGAAAAATTTCCCAAACATTTAGCTGCTTTCCCCCTACTTGATGTTGAACCGAGGCCTGTACTACAAAGGGAGTTTAACTACCAAGATCTAAGCCAGTGTCAACATAAATTTCCTTACTTTTTGTTGTATGTATGACAGATATTGTAGGGTGGTGAGATCAGGTCAGGAATGATGATGTGGTCAAGATTTTTTGAGACTTTCTGCTAAACATTAGTTTTTATAGAGATATTTTTATAAGATAGTCAAGACATGAGGTCCGCACCTAAGGTTTTTCATAACCCAGGTCTTTCATAACCCTGATGCTCACTGCCACAATAGTGTTGAATAGAGTGGATGGACACTTCCTGTGTGGCCACTCATGTAATAACAGCAAGGTCATGATTTACATAATAACTATCAGGCCACCATTTGTTTTACAGCATCTCATCTTTGAACCCTGGAGTGGGTGTGAAAGGTCCATGCATGACCAGAGGATGCTCAAACTTGTGATGAGAAGCAGCTGCAGGTAACACTGGGCCCTCACACACACCTGAGCTTCACAGGATTAACAAGCTTGGATGCCCAGAAGATCCAGAATCAGTCCTCTTTATCTTTCCAAGGCTTCTAGTTGTGATCCAACAGCAGAACTGATAGAGCTGAGAGTGGAAGAGGAGGATGAGAGGCGTTTTCCTTCTTCTAGCCACCTCCTGGGCTTTATACACTACAGGTGAGTCTCCTTGAAGGTCATCGATGTTGTGTATTTTGTAAATATTGCAGAGAAATATATACAGCTGCCATTTCAGCTACAAGTCAAATAAGATTCTCCATCACCAGAATTGCCTTTCACATTCAACAGTTGTCAGCTGTGAGCAATCTTAATTCAATGACCTTGCATTGCAATCTAAACTATAATGTGTATTTTCTATGATTCTCTGTTGAAACTGAATGCTTTGCATTGAGGCCATACACACTCCCATGGAGAGTATTCACTGTTTGACAGTATTGTATGTAAACAATCCCGAGCAAGTTCACATCTCTTGGACTGCTATAGGATCCCTGCATCCCACACCCAATGCAGGTCTAGAGCCAAGAAGAATATTAAAATCTACATCAAAACATTGATAAAGTGCAAAACAAGGTTTTGGTAACATGATGTCATATGTCATTGTTATTGACAGAGGCTTAACAGAATGACAGTTGTAACTCAAAAATCTCAAATCAAGTGAAATGGAGAATAGATTATTTCATGCAGAGTAGTGGCATGCACATTAAGAGATGTACGTACATTATGCAAAAGTGTAAGTAATCTGCATTTAAACAGTATGCATGCATTTTGAGGGTCCCTTCAACCATGATGCAAAAAAAGAAATCAACTGTAAATTTGAGTTAAGCTTATTTTAGGGGGATTTTAATATGACAGGGCAGCAAAGTGACAATAAATTAGTGGGAGAGAGATGGGGGAAGATAGGGATTTAACATAACCTAACTCAGCCAGAAACTGGATATACACTAAGCCTGTAAAATGATGATATAAAAAGGTAATTTTTATTTGCCATCCTTTCCTTTAATTTGCTGTCATTCTTTATTGTAATAAATTCTTGCAAAATTTAAGGTTTTAACAGTATTTTCCAAGACTTGTTACCAGTCAGTTAGCGTAAAATATAAATAGCATTTTTTTATTGTGTAAAGGGTGTTTTTTTGTTTGTTTGTTTGTTTTGTCCTATTCCTCATGCTATTGGTAGGGGGTTTTCCCAAAGTGTGTTCTACATTACACAGCATGATTCAAGACAATGCACAAACGACTTTTAGTAATGTCAAATGTGTAAATGTTGAAGGCCTACGCATGACACATTAAAACCTTCCTTCATTGCATATCGGGCTGTTGGTGGCGCAGGTTTTAAACTCGACCTGCAGGTGGTAGAGGTGCCCTCCGGCAACTGGAAGGTTGCAAGTTCGGTCTGCCTGACCCCATCGAGGTGTCCTTGAGCAAGATACCCAACCCCAAAACTGCCCAAAGCAACACAGATGAGTTGCCCTAAGGCCTAGTGGTAGAGCATCTGCCTCTCAATCAGGAGATCGTAAGGTCGTCTCGCGGTCGGGATATACCAAAGACCATCATAAAAATGGTATCCACTGCCTCTACCTGGCGCTTGGATATCTAGATGGTGTGTCAAGTTAAAGGGCAACTTAAGTTAATTTCAACAAGAGCTATATTGCTCAAGCTACTACTGCAAATACTGAAGGCGCAAGACATTTTGGTCCAACCATATAGGTTTCCTTGAACAGTGAATAAGCACTAACGACTAATCCATGGGGGTAGAATTTTGAACTGTATTTTTAACATCTTAACATGCTCCAAATGTCACCACAAAAACTATGAAAAGTGGTTAAAACTGTGTGTTTATGCAAGCAGCCAAATATTATTTGTTTCAATAATGGTTTTGTAAACACTGCATAAAAACACTGTTTTAACCACTTTGTTAGTCATTTGTAGTCATATACACTATCGTGCTGTGCTGTAATTTGTCTGATGATGTTACATAGCTTTTGGGGTGACATTTGGAGCATGTTTAGATGCTGAAAACACAGTTTAAAAATCTGTCACTGTCAGGGCTAATTCTCTGTTCAAGGAAACCTATTCGAGTGGACCAAAATTTCTTAATGTCTTCAGTAATGGCTAGTGTTCCGTAGCTTGAGCAATAGAGCTCTTGTTGAAATTTGACTGAAGTTGCCCTTTAATACATAGGACTACCACTGGACTAACACCCCACTGTAGTCCGAAAAGTATAAAATCACCGCACACTGGAACTGAGTTTTGCCGATTTTATTTTTTTCTGTGAACAAAGCGTTTCGCTCGTTACTTCATCAGGTTCACTTGTCCATACACTTGCCACCAACAGGTGATATACTGTAGGTGATCTGTGATGGTCATATGACCTCACCCCTGCAAGACAACGTTCCATTGACAATACAATAAACAACCCCACTGTAGTCATAGACCTACTGCCCTATGCAGCCATGTTGCCTCGGGTTGGACATAGAGGATGCTTCACACATGGGGCGGGAAGGATTTACTGTAACTTAACAACAAACAACAGAACAACCAGCCAACATAGCCATGACAAAATGCTTTGTCCCATAGCTAGTTTTAGCCGAGAAAGAAATATCCCTTTTAACACAAATGGTTTTGGTAGCCTATATGATTTTACTGTTCTGCTCCTGTGCCCAGCCTTTCAAGCTAGACATGGCATGAGCCGTGTTGATAAGCTGATAAGCTGCCATGAGACTTTTCCGTAGCTTCATCATGTTCATTTTTAAAATTTAACTAATCAAATCAAACCAATGTACCAATCAATCATCCATCTGTAGAATTTTATTAAGCTGGTCAAGCTTTCAACCCTTTGGCTTGGATAGGCAATGTGCATGTTGTGTTATGTAATGCGGAGTTCCTCCACCTTGTCTAGGGTTAATTTGAAAGGGAGCAATGAAAAACATGTTAATGTTTTTTCAATAGCAGTCTGTATTGTTTGGTTGTAAAGGAACACAACAAACTTTTTACAGTAGATCAGAGGACACAGAATAGTCCACAAAAAGTTGTCAAGTTCCATTAAAAGGCACTAATGAAAATGGCATTTTTAAAAAGCTACCATGCTGACTATGATGGTAAGCAGGCTGCCTGAGGGACATGTGACTTTATGGGCCACTTGACAGTGTCTGAGGTAAACATTAGCAATAATACTACTAGCATGGATTGAAAGAATGTTTATTTCTCTTCGTGTTATTCAAGTCACAAAACTTTTATGACACAAAGTGACTGAAGAAAGGACCTGAACACCAAAAAATGAGCAATAAAACAATGCAATATGACCAAACATCCATCCTCCTTGTGAATATTTAAGCCGCAAGGGTTTAGCAAGTCATGATTCTGTCATAAAGGTTGCCAGTAGCCTGTTTGATTTTGACAGGAATCTTTTACGAGTGAAATAACAAATCTCTTATTGCTTGTCATGTCATCCAAGGGCCTATATTGGTTGATAATACCAAACTAAATTGACCTTGGGGACCAGAATGACTTGTCAAAGTGATGTGGCTAGCATGGTCAGCAGATGATGCTCCACAACTCTAAATCCTGATGAATGTCTTGCAGGTTGGTGTGAGTGTGAGGCTGGATGGAGACCCTATAATGGTAACTGTTACTTCTTCTCCATCTCCACACTTGCTTGGAATGAGGCACGCACAGACTGTGAGTCCAAAAATGCCAATTTGATGACCATCACAAGCTTTGAAGAGAGGGTAAGAGCCAGGACTGATTACAACAAACAGATCCATGGCCTGTAGGCATAGGCAAGCCTGTATCAAAACAGGATTATCATATCTTGAGATCATATCTCTCTCTCTCTCTCTCTCTCTCTCTCTTTCTCTCTCTCTCTGTCAACTCTGTTCTTTCTTTACCTTCCCATCTTATAGTATTGGGTCAGCGGTCAGCTTGATGGGCAACTCCATTGGATTGGTCTGAATGACATCGTTCAGGAGGGGGTGTGGGAGTGGGCCGACGGCTCTGGGTGGAACCACCTCATAGCGTAAGTCCCTGGTCCCCAAATGGCGGCCCCTGGGCCAGATCTGGCCCACAGGAACCAAATGAGTGGCCCGCAGCACCATCTGACTTACCAGTTTTCTCCATAAACATGCTTACAGAACTCATAGGTCTAAACAGGCACTCATACTATATGTTTAGAGGACTACCTTGTCATGTTCTAACTAGCATCCTTTCAACGTATGGTTTTTAATGTTTGTGGGGTTGGCCCTTGGCTTAATATGCTTGATAAAATTTGGCCCTTGAGGAAAAATATTTGGGGACCACTGGCGTAAGTCTTTGTGAACATGGAATAACTGACACTAACACAGTGACTTTCTGGGGCCTGATTGGCCATGATCTAATTTCGCTACATTGTTTATGTATAACAGTGTTTGTAGCATGTTATAATACACTACTATACTATACTATTCTGTATACTTTGTATCTATGCTTCTGTATGTTGTGTTTATGTGGGTGTTTACATAGCTAGAATGGACTATTTGATGTGTCCTGCTATAGGTTCTGGAAGCCCAATCAGCCTGATAACTATAATAATGAAGACTGTGCAGAGGTGGACCCCAATCATAATGGCCGGTGGAACGATGACAAGTGTGAATACGCCAGGCGGTACATCTGCAAACGCTCTAATCGTAAGTTCATACATTCACAGCCACCCAGTTTATATTCCCAAAAGAACTTGCAATTGCTGTAAACTGTACCTGCTGTAAATATATTTTTGGAGCACTTATGTACTGAAAAGTACAAGCTAGTAAGGCTGTCAATAATAACACTAAGACCTTGTCCAACATGAAGACCAAAATCACAGCTGACACTTTTCAAAGTCTAATCTTTTTTAAGATTGTCAATAAATGTAGTTTTGCTACATTTTAAATCCCTCTACAGCTAACCCTGTTGTGGAGTGTGATACAGTCAACGGCTGGGAGCAGTACCAGTCCAGCTGCTACAAACTACGCACTGACCTAAGGAAGAGCTGGATAGCAGCGCGCACTGACTGTGTGCGGGAAGGCGGAGACTTGGTGTCAATCACCTCTGCGGCAGAGGAGCAATATGTCACTGGCCGCTTAGACCCCTCCATCTTTGACCTGTGGATTGGCTACTCCACACTGGTGAGGCCAATGGCTGTTAAAGGGCAACTTCAGTCATTTTCAACAAGAGCTCTATTGCTCAAGCTACTTGAGATTAGCCAATACTGAAGACCCAAGACATTTTAGTCCAACCATATAGGTTTCATTGAACAGAGAATAATCACTTACAACTAGCCCAATGGGGCAGATTTTTAAACAGTTTTTTCAGCATCTTAACATGCTCCAAATACCACCCCAAAAGCTATGTAACATCATCAGACACATTACAACACACCACTGTGGTGTTTATGACAACAAATGTCTGGCAAAGTGGTTAAAATAGTGTTTTTATGCAGTGTTTACAAAACCGTTTTGTAAACAAACAATGTTTGGCTGCTTGCAAAAATACACAGTTTTAACACTTTTTCAGCCATTTGTAGTCATACACAATACAGTTCTGTGTTGTAAGGTGTCTGTTGATACTTCATAGTTTTTGTGGTGACATTTGGAGTATGTTAAGATATTAAAAATACAGTTCAAAAATCTGCCCCATTGGGCTAGTTGTAAGTGATTATTCTCTTTTCAAGGAAACCTATATGGTTGGACCAAAATGTCTTATGTCTTCAGTATTGGCTAATCTCAAGTAGCTTGAGCAATAGAGCTCTTGTTGAAAATGACTGAAGTTGCCCTTTAATATATGAGTGAGAGAGAAAGAAAGAGAGAACGAAAAAAAGAGAAGCAGTCTTTTTCTTTCTTTTTCTCTCTCTCTCTCTCTCTCTCTCACACACACACACACACACACACACACACACACACACACACACACACACACACACACACACTCATTAGCCTTAACGCATGGCTCCATCTAGTGAGAGTACTGATTACAGCATGTCATCTATCACTCATACACTGTAAATATCCAAAACACTGTGAGGTCCAAGCAGGGCACATTAAATGTAAATATACATTAGGACAATATACAGTTTGCTACATCAACTGATACGTACGTGCATTACAATATATTTAATTTGGATTGGACTCTGGTTTGGATGCCCACATAAATGCTTCTGCTCCTTTGTGTCCCCAGGCCTGCACCACCATCTCCTGTGAGGTGCAGCCCGACAGCACTGAGTTCAGCTGGGCAGACGCCACCACCAGCTCAGGTACACCCTACACCAACTGGGGAACCGGTCAGCCAGACCAAAGGTGAGAGGAGAGGTGCTCCAGCTACACACCTACAGTACAGTATGCCATTCAATCTATACATTGTGTAGGTGAACAATACTGCCTCCTAGCCATTCCATGGAAGTGCAGAAGAACAACAGAGGGCTGAGTGAGTAGTGGGGATTACCAAAATTTTTTCCCAAATGGTGTCACTATGTAAGAAGCAATAAGTCCCAGGCACTCAAGAATGGAAAAAGTTAAAAAGCCTTTATTGAATGTGGGTACTCATTATTGAAAATAAAATGCCAACATGTTTCGACCACCAATGTGGTCTTCATCAGGGCAAAACCATTTTATTGCTTTTTGGATCGTGGATTTCCCTACGCCAAGAGCACCACTTTGGACTTTTTTCTCTACACCTGAGCGCCGACTTGACTTCTCTTTTTTGGTGTCAGTATGTGTTCCTGTTAAACCAAAAAAAGGTTTATTCAGAAGTGATGATTCAGCACTCTGAAACGTCCTGCATGATTCACCTGCTGATGACTTTGTCTTCGTTGTTTGCTGATTAGATTACTTTTGTATTTTTTCTGACAGTGATAAAGCGAATGGGCTGTGCACAGCGGTCATAAAGGAAGCCGGGGACGACTTTGGGAAGTGGAAGACACACGTGTGCCGTCAAGAGCGGCCCTACATGTGCAAAAGAGGACTAAACAGTAAGTCCTCGCCTGAAAAGCAGTCCTTCTAAACTTTAGCAATGAAATTGATCTCCTGTAACCTAGCCTAGCGTCAGCTCAGCTGTCTCACCTTACCTGGAGCTTTTAACTTAACATGGCCACCTTAATAGTTTAATGTGTTTGTCCTGCTGCTGCAGCCATTTGCCCTGATGGTTGGCGTAGCTTCGCTGGCAACTGCTATTGGATTGTCAGCAACACCAACCTGCTGACCACCTGGAGTGACGCCCTCACCAAGTGCATGGATCTAGGGGCCAACCTGGTCACCATTAAGAGGTAAGAAGAGCCAGTGGGCAGACAGGGCTACTGGGCCCTCTGCTGGCCCTCTCTGTACACATGCCACTCAGGCACTCTGAAACTAGAGTAGGGCTTTTTTAGACTTTAGTCTTTACAATAGCTGTAGGGGAAACTTGCATGGACAGAAGATGCTAGTTGAGACTGATTTGGGTGGTGAAAACAGCAACTTTGCTTGATCCATCTAGCATTGGCTTTTAAGTTTCCATCAGCTCTGAGCTATGCGCACGCACCATCATAATGTGTACATCATCACACCTCTCATACTCATACATTCATTTAAAGGAGACGTAGGATGGAAAACCACTTTTACATTGTCATTAAATAATTAAGAGAGGTTGTGGCATGGTCAAAGAGCTATTATGAACATGAGGCATGGTTGTACCCTCTTTCATGTTGAATTCTTAAATTTAGACTAACACATTGGCAAATTAGAACAAATTCTACGTGATGTCAAGTAGCACAAAGCCATTGCAGTTCAATTGAGGTTGCCAGGGAGGGTGTTGTTAAGGCAAAATGTCCATTTCAATACACATCCTAAGTGTGAGGTGTTAATCAGGCTTGTAAAATATAACTTGACCTTATTTTTGACAAAATACAATATATTGTATATATTAATATATTGCATTTTAACATCAGAGAACTAGGTGCAATACTCAATCAATTCATCCTATTTCACCTTTTAGCAATGCTTTATCATTAATGTGCTTTCAGACTTCTGCTTGTTAAAGATGTAGACAATGCTAGACCATCAGTGCAAGTGCACTATGCCTAATGCATAGTGTAAGACATTCTGCGTCAAATCTTTTGTGAGGCTCACTGTAAATCTTCTTTCTCTGTGCAGTGTAGAGGAGCAGTACTATATTAATGGGTATCTTCCAGAAATTCATCAAGCGGGTTTGCCTGATATTTGGATCGGCCTCTCAGGTGAGTTATCTCTGCCTGTATTTTTTTTTACCTTTGCAATAGCCTACCTGTTGCCAGTGAATTTTGGATTTCTACTCATCTGTGTCTTTCTCAATTAGACACATGTGTCTAAAGAATGCCTCAACACAATTGAGGCCTTGCAACAAAGAACCATATACAGTATAGTAAGTCCATATTTCAAAATTTTGAACAAAGATATTTGAACACACATAAAATTGTAGGAAACCAGTCTGAAACCAGAATTGTTTAAATAGATATTATAAAGGCACTTTTCAATAATATCTGGTTTCCATCTGGTTCTGATTTCAGATTGGCTACTACCATTTTATATGTGTTAAAATATTTTTTATTAAAAATTGTCAAATATGGACTTATATGGTTCTTCGTTTTTTGGTATGTTATGATACTAAACTTATAGAATGTACCCTTAACACAAGAAAAGTTTGCTTTAAAGATGCACCTGTTGTGTGATCTTCTCAGATAAAGATCAAGACAGCAATTTTCAATGGGTGGATAAGTCACAACTGCAGTACACCAACTGGAGGGCAAGCTATCCCCAGAACACAGCAAACCTGTGGGACTGTGGTCAGATCTACACAGGTGAGAGAGAAGGGCACTCTCACAAACACAAGGCTCTGGTCTGGATTTCACTGAAATGCATTTGCTTTTTACACAACCATGTAAAATGTGCTGTCTTTCCCTGTCCTCTGGCCATCAGGCAATTACGAAGGAAAATGGGAGACCGCCAGCTGCAATAGGAGACAGGGCTACATCTGTAAAATGTCTGGAGGACAAAACGTCAAACCTACATCAGCTCCAGGTCTGATTCCTTTCACACACACACACACACGCACACACACACACACACACGCACACACACACACACACACACACACACACACACACACACACACACACACACACACACACACACACACACACACACACACCAGTCTCTGTATATCTATGCTCAATGCACATACCAACAGAAAACTAATAAGACGCCTGCAAAGAGAAGACAAAGGCTTTTAAGATCTGTTCTAAGCCTTTTTGAGCAACTGAGTTATCGTGAAGACAATACTGCACCTCTACTGTACACTGCCTCTAGGACACTGAGATTTACTTGAGCATCAGGTGATGCAACTGTGCCATGTGTTAAATGAACTTCTCCTCCTGTGCCAGACTCCCACTGTGACCAGGGCTACCTGCTGTATGGGGATCACTGCTACCACTTTGAGTCTGAAGACGTGAAGCCCTGGGAGCAGGCTAAACAGTACTGCATGGGACAGGGAGGAAACCTGGCCAGTGTCCACAATCAAGAGACAATGGGCTTCATCATGGGTGAGACACTTCACATAAGTGGTCCAGACAACTGCAAGTTGTATGCCTCTCCAGATCATCTACAGATTATCTACATCTACATCGACATGTTGTCAACTTTTTCCACATGATAGTTAGACAGACATACTGTCCTTCAAAGCCCTAGGTTGAAAATGACCATATTTCTTTCTCCCTCCTCTGGTGTGCAGCACACATGCCGAGTGCCTCATGGATAGGCCTGAACGACATAGACAATGAGGCCGTCTTCGTCTGGAGTGATGGCACCCCTTTAGTAAGTCAACACCATGCAGCTGGATGACCATTAAACTGAACCATCATGACCATCTGATTCCAATTTTGTCCTTCTCTTTTTTTTTCTTCTGTTTTCGTTCAATTTTGTTCCTCTCTCCAAATCTTTTTGTTCCTTCCTGCAGGATTTCCTAATATGGGATCATCATCAGCCTGACAACTGGCAAAATGAGGACTGTGTTTTCATTCGAGGTGTGGAGCACTCCAACCCTGGCACATTCAACGACGAGGCCTGCGCCCACAGCTATCCTTTCATCTGCCGGAAAGGTGAGGACTGTCTAAGATCCATCACAACACCACATCTCTCACTGTAGACCGTTCACCCTCGTCACCAATGCAATGTTATATAGTGTGGTTAAGGAAATAATAATGTCCATAGACGGTACTACTTTGCAAAATGGAATAGTTTTACTGAAGGCTGGAGAAATACATCAGCACACACAAAATTCCTCCACTACCAAACTCTTCCTCAGTATACGCATAGCCTAGGGCTTACTCTAAACCATGTGACGTCCTGAACCAACCACATTCACTGTCATTTCACAGCTTGAGAACCTTGTTCTACTATACACACAGCCAGCATAGTTACCTCAGAACTGTTTAAGAAGCTGTACAACTAACACACCTGCTGTTTCTCCTCTCTCCTCAGCTAAAGGTCAGGGCCCCCCACCTGTGCCACCAACCTCAGGTCCAGGTAAGAGAGAACAGGTTCCGATAACTTTGTTGATATGAGTGACATATGTGATATCAGTACTGCCCAACTCCCTAGACCAAATAGAACTATAGAAATGTAGTACAGTACTTAAAGGAAAAATCCGACGTGAATCAACATGTAGTGCTACTGTTTTGTAGTGCCAAGTGCTATTGTTAGCCACCTCAATCACTCGATTTCATGCAAGGCAGACTTAGAGAAACAGCAGCTAACGTTAACAGAATGGGGCATTTCAAAACGAAAGCAAATCGATTAGGTTTCGTTTTTGACATGCCTCATTCAGTTAGTGTTAGCTGCCGTTTCGCAAACTCGGTCTACGATGCACAAATTTTATAATTGAGGTGGCTTTCAGTAGCGCTTAGCAGTATAAAACAGCAGGGCTAGGTGTTGATTCACGCCGGATTATAGCTTTAATGTACCACATTGGGATACTGTAGTATCAAAACAAATTTACCCTTTGGTCATTAGAACAGTAGTGAGCTGTGCTGACTGTGTGTGTCCCTCCCCCAATGCTTTCTTTAGGCTGGAATGAGAAATGTGGCACCTGGGTGTCAGACCCCTTCAATGACTACTGCTACCTGTTTAACTACCTGTCTATGAGGAACTGGGCAGACGCCAGGACTGACTGTGTCAACCAGGGGGGCGAACTGATAAGCATCACTGAGCCCTTTGAGCAGGGCTTCATCCAAGGTAACGTTAGAACTACAACAACCCCTCTGCTCTGACCATAATGACAACACCACTCTCTTACCTCAGTAAAACCGGTGATACACAAGGCCACTTTTTCAGCAGTCAAATCTATGCCTTTATGGGCAACACCTCTCTTACCTCCTATGCATACCTGCATGTCCTGAACAACTCCTTTATCAGTCGACTTTATTATTGCAGATTTGTAGTTTGGGGTCGTGTATACTTGCAAGCTAGTGCTGTCTGTTATTCATACAGTATATACTCTATGTATGTACTGTAGTTCTTTTTAGTGGTAAAAATAAGCAGTTCACTGTACTTATTCTTATTTGTTTATATGATGCACGTGGACTGGTTAAATGTTGTCTGTCTGTCTCTGTCTACATTGCCATTAATGGAACATTCTGCATAAGCTCTGGTCGGCCATGTAGTCGAGTCCGCTATCAGCTGCTGGAGTCATGTAATCAAGTCCGCTATCAGCTGTCAGTCATTGTCTTTGTCTGCCTCCAGCTCAAGTGCAGCTGAGCACCACTGGGGTGTCTATGTGGATGGGCGGCCATGACTCTGTGATGGAGGGGGGCTGGGAGTGGAGCGATGGCTCGCCCTTCCGCTACATCAACTGGGCCCCAGGTGAGGGGACCACTCTTAGAGAGGTTGGATGAGGAATTGGGGGAGGGTTAGACACAGGATCAGGATCAGGCTGAAAGTAATTACTCTTGTTCATTGGGGACAACTAACAATCTAGTTGGTACCAGTAGTATATATTAAACTGCAGTGGGTTCTTGATAGTATAAAAGGATTTATTTTGTCCACCAAGACCCATCAGGATTTAAAGAATTAGAAACACCTGTGGTTCACCATTCAGTGAACAAGAGCTGCAACGGCAGCAACAAAGCTTTGACTTTCTTTTTTACTTGTAGTGAGAACTGTTTAACAAATGAATCCTTTTATTCAATAACAATCTAGTTCATATTGGGAATATATTTTTTCATTTCCTGCATCTGCTTGATGTAAGTACAGTTATGTGGATGTATTTTTTACCAGAGTGTGTTTACTTGTAGGCAATCCTGATGATTATTTCGTAGAAGATTGCCTTACGATGCTCATCAATAATGGCCTGTGGAATGATGACGACTGTAATCTTTTTAGAGGCTACATTTGTAAACGGAGAGGTACTGAATACCTTTACCAGTTTTCACCTTTAACCAAATACCATTTACCTGAGTGAAAAATCCCCATGCTTGATTTTCTTTTGTCTCTCTTTGACAGGAAACACCCCTGAGCCACCTCCACCACATGATGGTGAGGCAAACCAGGATGTCAAATTATAGAGTGAAATGATTTTAAAATAGTCTTACTCCTCATAGCAGATCCTAGTATTGGCCGGATAGTCATTAACAGTATGAGGTGATGCAACTGAGCTCAGTTGTGTGTGTGTGTGTGTGTGTGTGTGTGTGTGTGTGTGTGTGTGTGTGTGTGTGTGTGTGTGTGCGCGTGTGTGTGTGTGTGTGTGTGTGTGTGTGTGTGTGTGTGTGTGTGTGTGTGTGTGTGTGTGTGTGTGTGTGTAGCTTACAGTATAACTGATTTGGATGCTGCTGCTCTCTCTCTCAGGCTTCTACACAGCTATTGCCTGCCAGGACTCTAGCATTGTGCTCCACTGCCCCGAAGACAGCGTCATCAACATCCAATCAGCTTTCTTTGGCCGCAGGAGTGACTCGATCTGCCCCTATGAAGGAGGAGCCTCAGGTGCCACCTGGTTTTTCTATATGTGGACTTTTCACCCAAATTTAGTATCTTATAGTAGTGCAGCATTTATGGTATTGGTGGTAAACCTTTGTTGTGCTATTTGCTAACATAAGATACTCTACACTATCCTGGGATATGCATGCTTAATCCACTGAAATGTTGTCATATGGTGAATCATTTTTATCTTTCAGGATCTTGCACTGTGAATGGCTATCTTCCCCAGGTCAGGAAAGCCTGCGACAACAAAGCCTTTTGTTTCCTGTATGCAAACACAGACCCGGACCCCTGCCCAACAATTGCCAAATACATAGAGGTGGTTTACAGCTGTGAACAGAATGGTAGGTGGGGAATGTCTAAGGCCTTAGTTTGTTCCTCGTTATAATATATTTTAATAACACTATTTATGTGAGCACACTGAGCCAAACTTGTGTGATCCAGATCACTGAGGCGGATGTGTATGTTTGTTTTGCAGTGTGTGTGAGAGGGCTTGGTGTGGAGGATGGGAACGTGACAGACTCCAGGCTCTCAGCCTCCTCCTCTACAAATGGCAACGGTCCGACCCAGGCTCGGCTCAATGGCGACTCCTGCTGGATGCCCTCCACTTCCTGTGAGTGCTGCCTTGGGCTAACATGGCATGGGGTCCCATGACAGGGATATTACACAATAAAACAACTAAACTCAGTCAAGTCTGCTGGAGAATAGCATTACACAATTCAGACATTTGCTAACACTATGATTGAATCAAAAGTATATTGATCCTATTGAAAGGAGTGCTTGCAACAGTGTTCAACACTGGTTTTCCTTTAACAATGGAATGTATTAAAAAAAAGAGAAATTTGTCTCCCATTAGATAATTAAGCAGTTTATTGTTTTAGCACTTACTCCAATAACACTTTCAATTTCTGTGCTTGGCATGCATTTGGAGTTCCAAATATAGCATACTGTAGGCTAAGCCCTCATTGTCTTTTGTAGCAAATTCCTGGATCCAGGTTGACTTTGGGCTTACAAAGAAGATCACAGGGGTTGTGGTCCAAGGATGCCCCACTACAGAGAACTGGGTCACCAGATTCAAAGTCCAGACCAGTATAGATGGCAATCAGTGGACTGACTACACAGCAGATGGAGGGGTAACATCATCCAACTAAGTTTTGAATAAGAACATTATGGGAAGAAATATTTATTAGGAATTGCTTATCAGTCGTAGTGGATGATAAAGGTAGGCTACACTATGTAGTATTTGCTGTAAATCTAGTGAACTACATGTAGCTGCATAAAAGACATACAAAACCACCTTCCAAACATTTTCCAGAATCTTACTGACATTGCTAGAACTTTATGTCTGTTAGCAAAAAAGTTTGCTGTGTTATGCCGTAACTAAGTCTGCTTTTATTTTGAGGTGGTTTGCTACCCCCCACCCAGGACTACACAGTGTACTGTATATCCTGGGCGGCTAGTGGGAATAAAACTTGCATTTACCCAACCTTCATATGGATGTATGTCATGCAAATTATTTAGGAAATGGCACCAAAACAAATTGTCTGATAAAAAGGCCACCCAAACAGTAGTGACAAAGTGCATAGTGTTCCTTTGACAACTACTTTGATTAGTCCAAACCAGTCCAAATTTCACCAAAGCCACATAACAGGTTTCTAAAAACCCTTCCTTGAAAGTGGCTACAGTATGTTTGTCACCCGACTGAAGTTGTTTGTATACTGTTGATGTCTGTCCCCTGCAGGAGTTTATTGGCAGTGTGGACAAGAATTCTCCTGAGACACAGCTGCTGGGGACGCCTGTCTCTGTGCGTTACATCCGCATCCTGCCAGTGGCCTGGAATGGACAAGTGGGACTGCGATTTGACATCCTGGGCTGTGTCCCTGACTGTACGTCAGTTTCATGTGTCAACAAGTTTCATGTGTCAATAAGCCTTCTCTATCAAAACAATTATTTCAGCCAAATGTTGCTCAACATTAATCTTCATTTTGTGGCCTCCTTTTGTTTCCCACAGATGCCATAAGTTGTCACTCAACAATCAACTTTGATCATTCGACTGATAGAAAGACGTGAGTCAGCTTTTAATATGGCAGCTCATCCACACATCTGTAAGGTTTTTTATTTTATTATCCTTATTCTGTATTGTGATTCAAGTTGAAATTTTAAACTGTTTCTGTCTCCCCAGTGTCCACTGCCCAGCTGGATGTGCTCATGAGGAATACAATGTGTACGGAACAATGACGTATCGGGGTGTAAGTGGATGCTGACAGTCTGATTGTCCCAATACTTGCCACAGTAGAATCAAAGATCAAGCTCCGCTTGAATCCTCTCTGGTAGAATATTCTTTGGTAAATGGAATGAAATGCGGAGCAGCAGACATAGTGTTTGTTCTCTTGGTTCTTCAGGACTCAAATATCTGTGCAGCTGCTATCCATGCTGGAGTGGTTCTGAATGAGAATGGAGGAGACTGCACTCTCCTCAAAGCACCAGGACAGTCTTTCTACAGCGGCTCCACCAGAAACGGCATCACCTCCAAACAGTGTGTGACCATTTGTTCAGTCATTTTCTGAATAGAAGTACATAAACCTCAGGCTATGTTTTATGCAAACTAACAAAAACTAAACCATTTATTGCCTTCACCCTTGTATTAACCCACCCATGTATTCATTTTAGTTTACTCAGTTTACTAGACATTATTGAATCACAATCAGATCATGATTTCAATAGAAAGTACAATGATGAAAGGAAATACATTGCCATGAATAGCCCTCACCCATATAATATGTTTTTTTTTTTTTTTTTTTTCAAAATCAATGTATCAACCTGTATCAGGAAATTACGGGTAGTAAAGCTCAGTGCTTTCCAGATATAATAAAGACATGACATATAATAATCAGTGTATTTTTTCAAAAGGCATCTGTTAACTCTTCCACAGATTTGATGGCGACTATGGCATCTCTTACCAGTTTGCAGATGGAGGTAGGCGTCAGTGCCAGATGTCTCGTATTGTAATCTTGAAAGGACTTGACACATACAATCTGTTGAATTTTAACGTTGTGTTAACCTGTCATTCTCTCCTCTGCAGAGCTGCGCTGCTCAGGCCTTGACTGGTATGAGTTTGGGGAGTTTTGCTACAAGCCGTTCAGTGACAAGAAGACGTGGCACGCTGCACGAGACGCGTGCAAGAAGGAGGGAGCTGAACTGGTGTCTATCGCCTCTCTGGCAGAGCAGAGTTGGTTGGAGAGCTACCTCTACATGGGTATGTAAGACAACATACTGTACCTAACTGGGCAAGATTTACTTCAATGCACTATTACTTATTACCTTATTACTACACAATTTAGAAGTCCAATCCCCTGGCTTCAGACTTCCCCTGAACTCACGCCTCAGAGTACAGGAATGAATGGGGAGGGGGGAGGGACAAACGGCAGTTGGGTTTGATAGACATATCACCATGCAATAATTTTGGCTGGTTGCTTAAAATGATTGGATGGTGTTTTTTCTGTCCTGTTCATTTCACAGGTGAATTTTTTTTTTGTATCAAGCATCTATGGAAGCCCATTTCCACCAGTAAAAAAAATGTGGTCAGAAAAAGTCAAAATTTTGAGATAAGAAAGTCAAAATGTTGAGATAAAAAGTCAAAATTATGATCAATTATGATATCATCCACTTCCCAGGACTTCCCTTATCAGCTGAGTTTTGTTGCCATGGCAGCAGTTAAAGCATGCGTTCTTCGTATGTCAAAATTCTTACTTTTTATCTCAAAATTTTGGACTTTCTATCTCATAATTTTGACTTTTATCTCAAAATTTTGACTTTTTATCTCAAAATTTTGACCTTTTTTTACTGGCGAAAATGGGCTTCCATATATCATACTCTACCTTTTGAATTGAATCTGAATGGATCATGGCTCATTGACACGCATTGCACAGAATTGTTTGACGTATTTTTTTTGTTTTTGTTTTTCTTCAAAGCCAATCTGCTGTGTTGGCTAAAGTGTTGCTTTCTGTCCATGTCCATGTTCCCCTTGTTGACCCCCAGCCACCAGTGATGTGTGGATTGGCCTAAATGACCTGACCTTCTCTGGATTATACACCTGGTCAGACAGCTATGATGTCACCTTCACCTACTGGGGACCTGGAGAGCCCAACAATCACCTGGGCTTCAATGAAGACTGTGTAGAAATGCACCACTGGGTAGAAAACAAGCACCTTTGTCCTCCTCATATGATACACTCCTGTAAAACCCTTTGAAGAGCACACTAATGAGAGTAATGACATCCCAAAGTCTCTGTAATCAGATTTCTGTGTTTCTATCTTACAGAATGGCAGGTGGAATGATGTCACCTGCACGGAACTCAACACCTACATTTGTAAAGCGCCCAAAGCACATTACCCACTACCGTCAATCAAGCCCACTGTCTATGGGTGCCCACAGGTGAGAATAGGACTGCCTGCACTTCATGCCTTCTCACCTCTGCTGTCTGACAGAAGCAGTGTTCATGCTGGTTCTCCCATTGTGCTGTGTCCCCTAGGGCTGGGATGCATACGCCTACGGCTGCTATTGGTTTGAGGAGATACCAAAGACACGTGATGAAGCCAAAGCCTATTGTGAGGCTGGTGACAGCACTCTGCTGCACATCATGGACATGTGAGTGAATCTCTTCTCTTTCAATAGTGAGACTTGTCACCAAATACTTCTTTTCACCTGGAACAGTTCAGTATATTTCATTTTTCACTTTGCATTTTTATGACTTTTATGACAATAATGTAAAATATTTTTTCTTCCTTAGCTATGAGCAATCCCACTTCACATCATTCCTGAGCAAGTACTCTGGGAATTGGTGGATGGGTCTCAGAGGAGTGGGTGGCTCTGTTGGGGTGGATTACTACTGGGACAACGGACTACCTCTCTCCTTCACCCACTGGGACAGGGATCAACCAGGTAAAGCCCTGCTAACTGACCTGAGGACAGTGGGATCTGTAGTTTTTCACTGGTCAAACACCTACTATCTGAATGCAGAGTCATCAACAGTCAGCCGCTGTGGACTCAAAGTTGTAAATCATGTGATGGTACATTTGGCTGGAGGTGAACAGATGTGCTAGTGCATTTTTCATGTCACTGATGTAAATGTGGTAAAGTGGGCCGAACTCTCCTCTGCAGTCTTGTCTTGTCTTGTCTTGTCAGACTTCAATGACACTTTGCATCCCAGCTGTGTCTGTGCTGGGCTGAGTCCATCTCAGTGACAGCAGCAGCCTAATTGGCTCTGTTCTCAATGAGGATGGATGAGACTTTTAGATGAGGAGCGACAGAATTAGCTGCTCTACAGCCAACCACAATTAGAGTCTTTTTTTTCATTCATTCTTTTGTCATTTGTATTTAGTTTTTGACTTTTAACTTTCTTGGGCCTGATGTTAACGTATTTCAGAATAATTGAAAAAAAAATTCAAAATTTTCCAGATAACCAGGCAGGGTACTGCGTCACCATGACAACAGCTCCCCTCGCTGGCTTCTGGAATAACAAGCCGTGCACAGAGACCCACCCCTTCATCTGTGAGAAGGCGAGGGACGGCCTGTCTCCACCCACCAAGGCCCCCACCCCCCCACCTGTCCAGGGCTGCACTACTGGTTGGACTGGGCAGCCACACTTTAGGAGCTGCTACAAGGTCAGACAGGGGTTTTGATTCTTGAGGTCTTGACACAGGAGGAGGATTTTTTTTCTTTCCCTGTCTATTCAGTAAACCCCAACTCCACAGACTTTAATTTCCAGATATTCAGTATTATTTATGATATGATTTATTCATGTCCCTGCTGTCTGTTTAAAAAATGTTTTATAATTTACAGATGAACAAATGACCATGAGGATTGCTGTGGGTTGTCTCTCTCTCTCTCAGGATCGATACTGAGCAGTTGTGACACCTCTGGTGTTTGTGTTGTTTGTCTCTGAGCAGATGTTCTCTGTGGACTACTCTGAGAAGAAGAGCTGGGAAGCAGCGCGTCAGGACTGTGTGTCGCGGGGGGCTGACCTGATGAGTGTCCACACTGCTGAGGAAGAGATCTTTCTGGCTGCCTTCGCCAAGGGCAAAACCAACTGGATCGGCCTCAGGCACAACCCTTTGGAGGGAGGTGAGGGACACATTCACCCCATCCAACCCCAAGCACTTCATATTTGATCATAGCATCATTAGCATCACTGACAGTGGAGCATTCTGTTTAATTTGTCAATTGATTGTGTCAATTAGTGTCAGTGCTCTTTCGTGATGTGACAATCTGCCAGTCATGTGTGTATTAATACACAATGAATACATTTTCAAATAGTAGAAAACAGTATATGTACTCTTCCTGAGCAGTGCTTTGTCCACTCCACTTTACAGGTTACCAGTGTACAGGTTACCATGTCCACTCTTCTCTACAGGTTACCAGTGTACAGGTTACCATGTCCACTCTTCTCTACAGGTTACCAGTGGTCTGACGGCTCAGCTGTGAGCCACACAAACTGGGGGTTCGGGGAGCCCAACAATCACGAGGACCGTGAGGATTGTGTGGAGATGATCACAACAAACAACGGCACGTCCTTTTGGAACGACATCAACTGTGACGCGCACCAGGACTGGATCTGTATGATTGCCAAGGGCAAGAATCCTGTTGAGCCCCCTGAGCCACCTCCACCTGTCCCAGGTGAGTAGTGGGGTCGTGAAGCACAAGCTCTTTCAGAGGCCTTTAAGGACATTCGAATTCCTCTACACAAGCAATGCTTAGGGTGTTAGCTTTTAATATCGTCTCTCCCTCTAGATCTGCATACATCTACATGTATCTGTCTGGGCTAATCTTAATCTAGACACGCAATAGCTTCAGACTGTCTCAAGGCATGCTCTTCAGATTTGATACAGGTGTTCACTTCAACTCGGTGTTGAAAGTTCAGGGTCATTCAGTCGTTCATATGAAAACTTTGTCAAATATGATATAAATACCGAATTAGTTTATCTGTTTGGGAAATCAAAGGTGAGAGTTTGTGATCACATAGCTTTCTTCAAAATATTGGTATGAATCTTTTCAACCAGACATTCACAGCTCTGTGGAAGCATAAAACCATGACTTAGTAATTCTATATTCTAGAGTTCCAGCCACAGTGTTTAATATTAAAATGCTAAGTTTGGACTAAATGGTGGCAACCATTAATTAACTATTTTTACCCATTATTTACACCCAGCCCCTGAGTGTGGTACAAACCCTGGATGGAGGAAGAACAATGACATCTGCTATCTGTACAACGACACAGACATTGTGGACTTCAATACAGCAGTGATGCGTTGCTATGCTGAGAAAGCCCCACTAGTGTCCATCCTCAGTGAGGAAGAACAGTCTTATGTTGTCTCCATGGTACGTGCCTAAAGAGTGAGCTTAGAAGTTCATTTTCTACCATGAGAGTAAGCATGCCATTTAATCTCTCTCTCTCTCTCTCTCTCTCTCTCTCTCTCTCTCTCTCTCTCTCTCTCTCTCTCTCTCTCACTCCCTCTGTGTGTGTGTGTGTGTGTGTGTGTGTGTGTGTGTGTGTGTGTGTGTGTGTGTGTGTGTGTGTGTGTGTTGAATTGCAATGCAGGTGGGAACAGGACAAGTGACTGCTGCTTGGATTGGCATGGTCATGTTTGGTATGACAGGTGGCCAGAACTGGTAAGTTTCTTTACAATTTAGGAGTTTTTCAAATGTTATTAGTTTTATTATCTTTTTTTCCATTTTGTATCATATTTGTTTCCTTTTGTTCCTGCGTTGTCTCCTCTAATCTCCCCTATTCACTCCCTTCCTCTCCCTCCCTCCATCCTGTAGGTGGGTAGATGGCTCCCCCATCACGTATGTTCACTGGGGCCCAGGTGAACCCAACAACGCCAATGGGGAGGAACAGTGTGTGCAGATGAACAGATACCCTGGTATGTTTACTCTCACATTACAGACAGTATGTGTGGAACATTACAAGATCATATGAAGATCTATTATTACAAGATCATACATATAAATCATCAGCATAACTCTTTCAAACATATTAGCAATTCAATATACAGTATTGACACCTTCTTTCAAATGTATTATAGTGCAGGCAATCATAATTAATCCATATTTAACCGTAGATGCTAATTAAGTATTAGCCATAAACAATAATACCTAAAAAAAATACCTAAATGTTTATAATGTGTCTCCCATCTCCAACGTCCCCCTTAAGGCTCATGGAATGATGTGAACTGTGGTCGAGCCACAGCTGGCTACGTCTGTAAGAAGTACCCTGGAAATGACCACACCCCTCCCCCACCCACACCAGCCTGGGATGGAGGCTGCCCAGAAGGTGAGGTCACCTCTGCTGTACCTCCAGTGCCCCCTGCAAGACATGCCAGCAAGTGTGGGGAGTGTTCAAGATATGCACTCAAGATATGCACTCAAATCCAGTTAAGGCCTGCACCAAAGGATGAAATCATGAGAGATTAAACTAATTTTCTCTCTCTCTCTTGGGTTTGTCCAGGATGGATGCTGTTTGGAAGCAAGTGCTTCATGTTCAAGGGCAACCATTATGACCAGAAAGAGATCAAAGCCAACTGGACTACAGCACGGAAGTGGTGCAAGGACAATGGGGCAGAACTGGCTGTCATTGATTCACATAATGAAAACGGTAAGACTCTGAAGCTGCATTCAGTCATATTTACTCTTTCTAGGCCAGTAACAACAAGGCAAAGTCATCTTCTGTGTCGCACTGTTTAGTAGTAGCATTCATCATTGTGTTAGTTTATGTGAATCTCTGTCTTGGCTCTTCAGAATTCGTGGCCAGTTACCTGCGGGACCTCGTGCAGCCCGTGTGGATCGGCCTGACAGACAGCCTCCTGGAGGGCAAGTTTGCCTGGAGTGACGGTGTGAGCCCGGTGCTTTACACCAACTGGAATGACAAGGAGCCCAACAACCACGATGGCGGGGTGAGACACTGAGGCTGTTGCTTTTAGAAACCTTCAGAGTGACTCCAACACTAGAAGTAGCTTGAGCAGAAAAAAGCTAAAAAGCGACTAAAAATGAGTTCAGTTGTATAAGATCAGAAACTGTCAGAGTTGTCAGAGGTGCTAATACCATAGATTAGAAAATATTATATAACATACCACAGTTTGGCTACCTGCTAGTGAAGTTAGCAGGCAGGCGTTTTGAGTAGCCTAATTAGTAGCATCTCTGGATGAATGTTTTGTCACTGAGGATCATGATGAATTCTGTTAAATCCCATCACATGAGCTGACCTCAGGACTGTGTTGTTTCCTCAGGAGCATTGCACGGTCATCCAGCACAATTTCCTTCAGACAGGCCGCTGGAACGATGACAAGTGTTCTCCGGAGAGGGGCTGGGTCTGCTCCAAGAAAAAATGTGAGCACAAGGGGAATGGTTCATGGTCATTTGGATGAATGTGGTATTTTGAAGACACTTTTGCCCAGAATGGTGTACTGATAAAATCTCCACCAATAAAAATAGGAATTACCACAAAAACTTGAATCTAAATGGGTCTTCACAAAATTGGCTCATGCCAATCTCGAGAGGTCACTCTGAGATGAAACTGTCTCAACAGCACTTAACTGAACAAAACTAAGAGTTTATTGAACCCTTGCTGTGCTTCTTCGGCTCTAAGTACTAAACCCTTGTGTGATGTGCCCTTCACAGCCAGTAGCATCCCTCCCCCCACCAGCAACCCGTGCAAAGATGGCTACATCTCCTGGTACAACAACTGCTACAAGCTGGTGTATGAACCCAAGAGCTGGGAGGAGGCCCAGGCAGCCTGTCAGGAGGATGGAGGAAACTTGGCCAGTGTGGACATGAGCTACGACCAGGCCTTCATCTCTGGAGCTGTGCTGCAGGGCAGGACTGATGCCTGGATCGGCCTCAGGAAAAAGGTAGGCTATGGTTAAGAATTTATTTAGCCATTAAAGGTCCCATATTATGAAAAATCACTTTTCATGGCTTTTTAAATGTGTTTCTTGGGTATATTGCCTCTACACACACTTTAAGTGTGATAAAAAGCCTCAATTGTTAAAATAGACAATTTACACTGTTAGTAACTGTTCAGCTGTTGTGTGCTTAAACCACCTGCATAGAATTTCCCTAACTACGTATGTCACAGGGTATGGTGGGTGGGATCCCACAACATTGGCAGCCACGTAAGCAGCTGAGGGCAATGAGAATGGATAATTGCAAAAAAAGAGAGAGAAGTTGGCAGGCACTTTGCAGCTGAGAACAATGAAAATGATCAATTCACAAATTAGGGGTAGGCCCCCATGAGAAACAGCCTGTTCTGAACATTAGAGCTAAAAAAGTTAGCTTGGAAAAAGCATAATATGGGACCTTTAATATTAGCCTGGCCATTGCTTTCCTATGTACTTCTTCTCGATTTTCATCTCCCTCCACCACTCCATCTGGGATTCCAGCCACTGACCTCATTTGCATCGACCACATCGAACCCGGGCCAATCAGTGAGCAGAAGGCAGGAGTTGTGAGAGATGATATCTAGTTTCTGCTGTTGTAACATAGTTTACTTCAGGACTGAGCTGGTGTGTATAGGGTGGCCATACACCTGTGTTTCGTGTGGACAGTCCGGTTTTCCAACCCTCTGTCCGGACCAAAAAATAATGTCCTCATTTTTACACTTGCTTCCTGCAATAGCGGACGTGCTATTGAACATAATGTGTTCTTTGCGGCTACCGTTTCTGCATTCAAAGCACAACAGTGAGCATCAGAGGCATGCACTTTTATGCGTGCACTTTAACACTGTTGCGGACACTACGGATGCCTTGTTTTGTAATGCTTAGAGTCTGTTTTCTAGGGAAGAATGCTGCAATGCAATCTGTCAGGAATACTAGCATCAAATATGTCAAGGTTAAAATTAGCCTCTAAATCTCCAATAACGCGAAGTCTATACCGGTACTTGTTACTGGAAGCCATTATCAAATGTATCAAACACATGATAGCCTTGTTTTTTTGCATTTTTGCAAAATGCACTATGTAGGCTAAATATAGGCCTATCCAAAATTCAAAATGCATCTCCAAACAGTCTCCTAGCTATTCATGCAAACTGAAATGCAATTTTGCACCAAAAAAAAAAAAAAAAAAACTTTGTAAGAATTGGAGGGGGAAAGACAATTATGAGTGTCCTCACTTTTGACCATTTTTCCTCACTTTTAGTCACGAGTGTCCTCTTTTTCTTATTCTGGCCGGTGGTCACCCTAGGCGCCTAGCATAGGGTACGTTATATTCAAACATTAGCGATTGGGTGGAATCGGATTCAATTGTTTCAGCCGATCAGCCCTCTACAGAGTCTGTGCCTCCAGCTTGCAATCATTTCTCAATAGCCACAATCCCAGACCCTTGTACGAAACGAAACGTAGACCGAGGAAAGGGTCATGACCAGGCTGCACAAATATAAAACTCCACAAATGTTACCATAAATGGCGTGAATTTGTGTGATATATTTCACTTAACATTTGTGGTCCCTATAAATCCACAAATGTGTGATTAGGAATTGTGCATCTGTTTGTGCAGGAGGACAGTGACTCTTACTCATGGACCGATGGCTGGCCTGTGTTCTACACTCACTGGGGTCCTGGAGAACCGACCAACATCAAAGGCGAGGGCTGTGTGGCTATTCATCCCTCTGGATTTTTCTATGGCACCTGGAATGACACGGCCTGTGATGCTGCCAAACCATTCATCTGCAAAATCTCCTCAGGTGAGAGCCTGCTCATACATTTACCTAGCCTAGAAATCTAGATGTACCGTAACGGCAGCAAGTAAATTTGCTCAGCCTGTATGTCTAGTAGCAAGCCATAGGGAATTTGTTTGGCTAACACTGTTGGTATCATCCAATAGCTCTATCTGTTTAGGGTGGGCTTTGCCAAAAACAAAGGCCTTTTGAATTGGTGTTTGCATCTTGTTCATCATGATTGGTCATAGGCTATCCAATTGCATGCAGAAGTAGTTTGGAAGATAACTGCCTTGTTCCGCCCACTATTGAGTTCGGTCTATCTATCAATGCCAGACTATATATTTCAATGATATAGGATGGCCTGCTTGGCTAATATTTACCTGGAGGACCTCTTTAAAAAGTCAAGGTTCTTGTATGGATTCCTGATTACTGAGTGTGTAAGTGTTTTTGTGTGTGTGTGTGTGTGTGTGTGTTTTTTTTGTGTGTGTGTGTGTGTGTGTGTGTGTGTGTGTGTGTGTGTGTGTGTGTGTGTGTGTGTGTGTGTGTGTGTGTGTGTGTGTGTGTGTGTGTGTGTATCCACAGACAAGCCTCCTCCAACTCCTGCACCTGGGGATGGGAAGTGTCTCCCAGGCTGGAGGCCGTACGGGCGCCACTGTTATTTTGTGTTCGATGCCCAGAAGGGCTACTCCTGGTCAGAGGCCCGAGATTGGTGCCAGCGGGCATCAGCTGATCTGGCCTCCATCCACAGCCGAGCCGAGGTGGAATTCATCCGAAAGTGGAACTATACAAAGTACCACCACCTCTGGATCGGACTCACGAGGGACAGCAGCTGTATGTGTACACTGCACCATGTGAAGGCATATACACACTCAGGGCTACACATCACTATCTCTCTCTCTCTCTCTCTCTCTCTCTCTCTCTCTCTCTCTCTCTCACTCACACACACACACACACACACAGACAAGATTAAATGTTCCTCATGGCATGAACATATAATATACAATTTTACGTCACAATCTAAAGCCCCCAAAGATTTGACAGGAATGGACTTGACGATGAGCTAATCCAGTTTGCTGTTGTGTTTGTGGTGTGTTCAGTTGGTTGGGGATGGACTGACCGGAGTGCCGTGAGCTTTGTGAACTGGGCCCCTGGGGAGCCCAATGCGCTCATCCATGACGGACAGCTGAGCGGTGAGGACTGTGTGGAGATGTACCACGATGGCAACTGGAATGACAACACCTGTGTGCAGAAACGAGGCTTCATCTGTCAGCATCGCCAATGTAAGGCAACTTATTTGACACATTTCTGGATAGAACTTCATAGATTTAGTAAATGTAGTCAATATTTACATGAGTTCTGTGAATTTTGGAATCAGAACAATGTGCTGTTGAAATATTGAGCATGGGAGAACCCTCATGCAAATATTTCAAGTATTTCAAGTTCAACCTGTGTAACATGTCCTTAGTATTTTACTTTCTGTAGGATCACTAGTGATTTTTCACCAAACCTTACTGTTCATACCAGACTATACCACTGATGAAAATGGAGGGATCATCATCCCAACGGATCCTCCTTCAGGAGGAGGAGGAGGTAAAGTAACATGAGGGTGTTTTGTCATCAACGGTTGTGCAGCAACTTATTACTGTTTCTGATTGAGGATTTCACATGGCTCTGGTCCATATTTATTTCCTCTCAGATGCTGGGCTAATTGCCGGGGCTGTTATCGGTGCCATTATCTTCGTTGCCCTGATTCTGGGACTCCTGTACTACGCCATCAACGTACGAGGAGTTAAACTCAATACCATAAGCTTCCCTACTCGATCAACCGGGAATAAAGTTGGTGTGGTAAGTAGTAAAACCAAGATGACCTTTTTAAAATGTTTGTTGTTTATGAGCGAGAGTGCAGGAGGTGTAGATCTTCATTCCCAGCTGATTTTCTGTGTTCTTCCTCTACAGCCCAACTTTAACAATCCCAACTTTGGAGGGGAGTCTGAGACATGAGGTGATTGATTGTGTGAAGTGGGCCAGGTTCCACTGCTCTTGTACAGCAGCACACATGTAGCACTGCCACATCACAATCATCTAGCCACATTCACCATCTCTTCATTACACAGACCTTTTCTGTAGTATTTAACCTTTCAACATGTCAAATTATATTATGTAACACAAGATATGATTACTTATTGAAAATGTGTCAAATGCATTGTATTCTTACCAGAAATTACAATTTTTTCTTTGTATATATTTTTCTATACATTTGCAGTTCAATTTTAATAAAGAACAAAAATTTATATTTCATTTACCGGTATTCAAACTCATCATTCATAGAATTTTCCATTTTAAATATTTAAGCTCTCACATCTTTGTAGAAGGCTTCCCAATTCAGGATGCAAATAAATCCAGTAGCTTCAGTCAGATCCTGTACACTTTCCTCAAACTTTATTGCCTCTAAAACAGCTTAGCAAACAGAGCTGGTTGTGAACAGAAATGTACCGTTGAGCCAGCCCTGCTCTTAGGCCCATTCAATGGGAGCTCCAGCGGCCAGGCTACAAAAGTCTCTGCAATACAGCTTTGGGGAAGAGGAACAAATATTTCAGAGTAAAAAGAAGACAACAAAGGAGGGGGGAAAAAACTGAACTGAACTGCCAAACAGTCTTTATACAACCATATATATTACAACTCAGAGTATTTACATATGTTCACAAGGCAAAAAAGTTGAATTACAAAATAATTCCAAACATTTCCTCAGCAAATGGTTCTAATCCTTTAAGGATGTCATCAGGTATGTATGAACAAGGAATTTTTTTTTCACGTTGCGCACACACGCACACACACACACACACACACACACACACACACACACACACCTCTCAGCCAGGCCTCTCAAGCACTGGGGCCTCACAGCTCAAATGAAAGAAAACAAGGCCGTCCGCCTTTGGAACATTAAATGACATGTGACTCAAGAAATGAGAGGGAAGCATTCTCAGTCCCAACAAAGACAGTATATATGCAAAAAACAAGTCAGATTTGACTCAACAGTTGATAAGGTCAAAAAAAGAATGCTTATATACAAGAAGCAGCCTTCTTCTTTTGAGGAATCCATCATGAAAAAAAAAAGCAAACTTTGTCTGCTGGACTCTTTACGCATCATTTGATTGTGTTTGTGAAATAAATACATAAACCCTCTCGGTCTTGAATGATTTCGACATGTTGCCTTTCCCAACTATTCTTCTATTGAAAATACCACTCCAGTGAGTTCCCAATTCATTTTCATCCAGTATGGAGATGACAATTTCAAAACAAAAGTGAGAAGAAATGAAGACATGATAAGACTTGTTGGCTCAGATAGAGAGCGCTTGGCTTAGGAGAGGAGTCTGCTCCAGCCTCGGCCTCTAGGTGAGGTACATTTCATTCACAAGTCCGCCGCGTCCATGATTAGACTGGAGCATCATTAAAAGTGAGTATTATTGCTTAACTCCCATGGTTCCCACTGGCCTCCAGGGCAGCCCTTCACACAGCATTAGAGCAGCTTCAGACTCCATCAATACCAGATCAACAAAAACAACAAAACAAAAACAAAAACACTGACGCGACTAGGAAATACTTTCAAATCAAAATCAAAAAGTGCAAAATGTGGGGAAGGGAGGAGGGAGGGGGGGCTTCACAGAGCTCTCCTCTCTAGATAGTGTGGAGAGAACTGGGATGAGGGATAGCGCAGAAAAAAAAAATTAATCAAAATGACTTAAGAATATGCATTCATTGAAAATAAATAATGCACACATGTACTTGGTCATGAGAAAGACACATTAGAACAACTATCAATAAATATCTGCCATGATAACTCTAAAGCACATCCATACCTTACATCCACCCAAGTCCACCTGAACTCTAACCCTGTCACACCCCCTCAGTGGGCCGCCAGGATCCTCTGGCTGAACCCACCCTGGCCCTGACAGAGACCCTGACTGCCTGAAACATCACTCCGTCCCCGACAAACACAGCCAAAGTGCGCCCTTCACCCTGATAACTGATATGCTCAATGCTGTAAGGTTAAATAAAAAGTAAAAAGTCAAACTCATGGTTGAATTCCACTTGGTAAATGCAGGCACTCTATTCTAAGGTATGGAAGGTCACAGGATTCACACCAGCACTGACCTCTGGTAGTGGTTTGAACTACAGAAAGAAAAATAGAGCAATAAGCAGCAATGACTAAATATAAATATGTGATAAAAATGTGATTTTTTTTTAAAAAAGAGAGAAATCCCGACCACACAATCCAAAACAGTCAAATGACCACACGCCACACGGCAGACTTTAAGGAGACTGGGCGTGTGCTCACAGGAGGGTGGGAGGCACTGGAGGCGTTCTGCTTCCTGTCAGGCCCTGCTCACAGGGATCCTGCTTAGCCGCACTTCCTGCTAGTTGTACGAGATGTCATTTTGAAGAGAATCAGGGGGAAAAAAGTGCATCTGTGAATTTGCCTCTCTGAACTCACTATAAGGGGAGATGCCAAACGAGAGGGACAAAGGTTCACTTGCTTTCCAAGAGAAACACACACACACACACACACACACACGCAACAAAGTACAGAAGAAGCATGAGCACCCAGCACCAGGTCAAAGGTTAAAATGGCCCCTTCATGCGTGCACACACACACACACACACACACACACACACAAACACACATACACCAATATGTTCCCATAAGGTCTAAGACTGCTACCAAATCAGAGTTCACTTTGGCCATGTTGCTGCACACCATGGTAAAGGGGGAAGGCCTATTATACATTCAATACTTGCTCCATTTGGGGAGAAAAACAAACCGTCTGGAACCAATTTGACACGTAAGGCACAGATTTCTTGACGCCAACTAAAAGAAACTGCTGCTCTGACAGAATGCACTCGGGAAGCCCCGAGTCATGGCCAACCTCCCTCACCAGTCCCAACAGGGGGCAGTCAACCCAGATGAGGTAGAGGCACCACACTACACCTCTTCTCGACGTGAGAATCATCACCATCACCATCATCACCATCACCATCACGGCTGATACACTATTTGGCCATAGTGGCTCTCTGGAACATACTCTGGCCCCTGTGTGCCATTTGATCCCCATGATTGGCTGATTACAAGATCACTGATCACCGTGATCGATAAGCACAGTTAACTACATGCCCCAACACACATAGTACATGCCACACAGGGCCAGACTTCAAAGAGCGTCGGCTACCGCACGTCCTTTGGCTGCAGAGACATCAGTTTAGCACTTCTTGCCAGAGAGAGACTCTCAGAACTCTGGCTGCTCCTGGAATTCAAACCATTTCATAGTACCCAAATACTGGACAAGCTTTTCCATAGGGGTCCATCGGCCACCCAACGCTATTGGAAACTAAAATAACACTGAATAAAGGAGGGTGAGCTTTCCGCTTGTGTGCTGTGTGTGAGCCGTGAGCAGAGCCACACACACACACACACACACACGGTCTGTTTGCTGCCTGATAATGCAACAGAAATTAAATCATAGGAGAAACTCATTTGAAAAACTCATTGAGAAACATGATACAAGTAATAATCATACTAAAAAATCTGAGTACTTGAGGTGATGTATCTAAAATAATTTTTTTTTTTTCCTTTTTCTTGCACATCTTTTTTTTTCCATTTGATGTCATCCAAAGGGCAGGCATGTGTCCATTCTGATGTTTTCAATTCCTGTCAGAAGGATCCCCCTTTTTCCTGTGTGTGTGTGTGTGTGTGTGTGTGTGTGTGTGTGTGTGTGTGTGTGTGTGTGTGTGTGTGTGTGTGTGTGTGTGTGTGTGTGTGTGTGTGTGTGTGTGTGTGTGTGTGTGTGTTTGTAGGCGGGGAAATGGAGGGCACTGGATGATGGCCATCTCCCACTCACTCAATGCAGCAATGGAGCAGTGTGTGTATTGTGTGCAAGTGTCCGTGTGTAAGGAATGGAAGTTGCAAGCCTTAGGGGATATGCTGCTGTCTGGGTAGTGTGTGGCGTGGTGTAGTGTGGTGCAGAGTCCCAGACCCAGCCCTGGCAGACCAGAGGAGGAGGAGCACAGAGGCCTGAGCCATGGCACCAGCACTGCGCCCCGCCCCGCCAATGCAACCAACTCAATTCTCCCTCCAACTGGTGCTTTTCTGTGCCGTTCTCAATATGCACTAGAGCTGCAGGGGAGGGGAGAGACGTACGTTTGTGTGTGTGTGTGTGTGTGTGTGTGTGTGTGTGTGTAGAGCAGGATGGTTGGTCAGTGTGTGTGCTGGGAGTCCTGTCTGAGCAAGTGGAGGCCCTGGCGTATGTAGCGCACCACAGTGCTCATGCTGGAGAGCAGCGTCAGCGGCCCGATGGCAGAGTCCAGATCCCCCAGCACGCCTGAGGAGGAGAAGAAGAAGAAGAAACATGCAGTCAACACACACCCATGTCTAGTAGGCGCACATCACACTGACATCACAACACTTGGTGGAAGACGACACAGTGGGAGGAGGATTCTTATTAGCAGTTGAGTCCACTCTCTCCTTCTAGGAGTCCAGGAGAAAGTGTCAGAAACACTGCCACCCACTGGCCAAGGACAAGAAAGCAGCAAGAAGGCCTGAGGAGGCTTCCTGAATCGAGTGAGCTGACAATTCCTCAGGCTTATCACACACTTGAACTGAACATCTGATATAGTTGACGGGTTCTCAGCCAACACTTGTCCCGTCACCCTCACTAGGCCTACTTCTTTCCAGCAATCTTGCACACAAATCACAGTGGCAATAGCTTGATAGCACTGCAGTGCACTTTGGCTACATGCAGTGCAATCAAGGATTCACCTACTGTGATAATGAGTTCAGGACGAGGACTAAGAATCCCCAATTAAGATAATACACATTCTCTGTATTTCTAAGCCATCATATTTCCAGTGGCGCAATGAACTGTTTTAGATCATGACTGTTCCATGCTGAGGAGAGGTGTTAAGTTGAAGTCTAAAGGGCAATTCAGACAGAAGATCCGCGACGAGACGAAACAAAACGGTTTTAGAACGAAGTTGCAGCGGTGTGAATGAATCGTCGTAGGTTGTTGCAAGCAGTTGCAAGCCGTTGCAAAAAGATTTAACATGTCAAATGGCAGTTTCGGAGTTTTAGAACGTCCTAATTTTTAGAACGTCCAAATTTTTAGAACGTAGCAGCCCGTCTCGTCGCGGATCTTTGGTCTGTAGGCTAGGCACCTTAAGGAACCACTTGCTTACCGCTGCCTTTGGGTGTCATCTCCTCTGCCTGCTCCCAGATGCTGTGTGCGCTGAGGAAGAGGGCGGTGATGCTGACGTAGGTGGACGCCACCTGGTGGATGGCCTGGGGCAGTGCCACTGTGTTGGCTGGAGGCGCTGCCCCAGAACTGTGGCTGGAGCCAGGGCCTGAGCTGCTGGAGCTGGCCGGAGATGCCATGGGAGACAGCTGGGAGGGGGTACTGGTCGTCCTGAGAGAGAGAGAGAGAGAGAGAGAGAGAGAGAGAGAGAGAGAGAGAGAGAGAGAGAGAGAGAGAGAGAGAGAGAGAGAGAGAGAGAGAGAGAGAGAGAGAGAGAGAGAGAGAAAGAAAGAAAGAAAAGAAAGATGTGGGGAGGAGGAAGGGAAGGAAGAGAAAGAGGGAGAAAGAAAAAGGCAGATAAAAAGGTTGAGCGGCTGCTGCATTCAGCAGGTTTTTAGAATCACACTGACTGACAGCTCTTGGTGCTTTTGAAAGCCTTGTTGAGGCCGTCCTGTGGCTTTGCACTCAGCAGCTCTGCGGCGCAGCAGCGCCAACAGGGCCCTGGCAGAGAGGAAGAGGCCGCTGTGGCTGGGCTCACAGGAAGTAAAGAGGAGAGGAGAGGAGTGGAGTGGAGTGCTTACTTTGAGACGCGAGGGGAAGGAGACGTCTTGCAACTCTGCAAACACAGACAGACAGGAAAGGAGTAAGAACACACACAACAACAACGACGTTCATTAATGAGGCTGCTGTCACTTTCCACTCTCCGCAACACCATCCTACACTCACAGCCAATTACAAGAACTCCCCAGGACACACACAGCCCAGACTTATGATGGGGTGCTAACAAAGAGCAGTTTGTCTGTATGTTAGTCTCACTTGTGCTTTTGCAAGGTGAAGACAGACAGACAAACAAACACTAAGTGTGTTAAGACTGTTATGTCTAACAGGGAAGGTGTGTGTGTGTCTGTGTGTATGTGTGTGTGTGTGTGTGTGTGTGTGTGTGTGTGTTGGGGGGGGGGTCAGCCTACCTTGAAATGGTCGGTGAGTGTTCTGGAGTACTTAAGTGCTGCTTCGCGCTTGTTGCGGAACATGGCCATCTGCAGCAGGGACTGGAACCTCATGCTAGACACAAAGCACAAAACAGTCCGGCCGTTAGAGCGCAACACCACCACCACCGTGGGAGGACTTAACCAGTCGCTAGCTGGGCCTTGGGCTCTGTTCAGCACCGGTAGGGGACACTGGCCTCCATATCCGACTGGCGGATGCCCGTTTGGAATGGAAGAACAGGACATAAAGTAACAACCAAAGTGGTTGTTTTGCTCACCATAAAATGGCAAAGTCTTTCTCTGACGCAGGGCTGGCAGGGTCTGAGTAGCTCCTCAGCTTTAGGATGAACCTGAGAGGTAGAGAGAGGGAGAGAGGTAGAGAGAGAGAGAGAGAGAGAGAGAGAGAGAGAGAGGTAGAGAGAGAGAGAGAGAGAGAGAGAGAGAGAGAGAGAGAGAGAGAGAGAGAGAGAGAGAGAGAGAGAGAGAGAGAGAGAGAGAGACTGGTGAGCCATGTGCAAAGGCAGCTGGGGAATCCCACAGGCACAGACAGCAGGCTGCTTGGTGGTCTGACTCACCTGATCAGGTCCACCGTCTCTGAGAACATGGTGTACGCTGACTTTGGCGTCTGGGGATCCGACTCCATGGCGATCCCGCTCTCCACAAACGACAGCGCAGCTTCAAGGTAGAGCAAGGACTTGCCCACTTTCTCCGACTATAGGACGAGTACAGTGAAGAGTGTGGGTGTTTGTGTAACAGACGTGAAATATTTGGTAAGTTTTAAACAAGTAATAAAGTGAGAAATCAATAGAGAGATAAAGATGAGGAGAGGAGACGAGAAGCAGCAGCGTTACCATGGCATCAGCTTTGTGCTTCAGTTTTTTGGCTTCCTTCATGTGATGCTCCACAGAATACTGCCTGTGTGCACAACACAAGAGCCACAGAATAGAATACATCAATGCCCTCCTCCAGCAGGCTAATCCAGCACTACTACATCAACTAGCAATGAAGTTTAAGAATTTATCAGACGCTCATCACAAGGCACATTATGCTGAAGCACTGTATTGAATTGAAAGACATTGAATATAATATATAAAAAATATATTATATTGAATATTATGTCTTATGATTCAAAATGTATTTTCTCTTGAACTACAGCATTGACAGAATTAATCATGACAATACAAGGTCTTCAGAAGCTTTTCCAGTTACACGATATCTCTACCTATACCAGGTGCAATCACTTCCCCCTGTGCCAGAGCCTCACCTGTCGTCCACTTTGAGCAGGGCACTTTGTGGGAGCGGAGCCCGTTTGGGCTGGGCAGGTTCTGGGACTGCAAAGCTGCTCTTTGGTGACTTCTGCCCACAGGGAACAGGAGGGACAAAAAGAGCGATTAAGTTACAATAGCAGCATTAATTGGTATCACTGCACTAGAATGCATGAAGTGTGTGTGTGTGTGTGTGTGTGTGTGTGTGTGTGTGTGTGTGTGTGTGTGTGTTCGTACCTTGCCAGTCTTTGTGTGCTCACTGCGTTTGCTGGAGCTCTTCTTGTGCTTGACTGTGGCCTCTCCGGTGTGGCTGCTGCTGGCTTTGGACTCTGAGGCGTCAGGCAGGGGCCGCTTGTGTCCGGGCCCCTTGGGGGGCTCCTGTGCTGCCAGGGCTTGTGTGCTGGAGCTGGGGGCCTTCTTCTTCTTGCGCTCCTTCTCCTTCCCCTCTGCAGCACCCTTGGGGGCTCTGGAAGCAAGCAGGCCGGAGGACATGTTAGCGGCGCGGGGCGCACTAGGCTCTGCCAGAGCTGGGACTTACAGGGGCTTTCCATCTAACCGGCCTTTTCTGCATAGGCTACGCCCACAAATCTGCTCCAACATTTTTTTCTTGAGTCTGGACTGGGTTGTCATCAAAGATTGCTTGTGCAATATCACTTAAATGCAGAGGTTCTTTATCCATATTCACATTTCTCTTATAATTTATAACACACACACACACACACACACACACACACACACACACACACAATCCTTAGAAATAAGTTTATGTGCTTGAACATCAGAATCATAAAAATAATTGTCAGTACATATTTTCATCAGTGATCATACAGTGGCGGGTCAGTGTGTGGCCCTTTAAGGTTTGCACCTGCATGACATTCACTCACTGGTTGCATCCCTTTCTTGTACTTTCTTTACATGGCAAGCGTTAGGCTTCTAGATAGTTAGATAGTACTTTTATTATGCCGAAGGAAATGTAGAAATCCTCTAGCATCCACAATATGACTGCAAGCTTGCAGGAGCATGATTTCATCATGCTGTTAAGCCTGGATTTAAATGCAGCTCATTATTGCACCATAGTGCCCTTCCCACTTGTCCAATGAAATTGCATTCACAGAAATTACAGGCATGATGGAAGCAGTGTTGAGTTCACTACCCTTGACTGCAATTCAGTTCAAGGTTTTGTGTCTACTACTTTGAGTATCTTTCACATCGTCTAGTCCAGTTCAATTATAGCTTGTTGACTCTCAATCTGGCTCGAATATCACCGCAACAATAGGGTGAAAAGTAAAGATGATTTGAAAGCGAATATAGCCGATTAACAGGAATACAATTCACTGGGTTTGATAACAATACTATGGCTGACAAGTCGGCACAGAAGACCAGAAAAAAATTGGGCTGTGAAGTTGCAGCAAACTCAAATTATTTTAAGGATAACGTGACCAAGCCTAATCTGGACAGTGGTTCCTGGCAGTGTCCTGGGAAGCATCAATCAACTCACTCAGATTTGCTGGAGCCTGGGCAGGAAGGTGCTGTGGAGGAGGAGGAAGAGGAGGAGGGGTTGGGGATGGGGATGGGGGAGGAAGAGCGCTTGATGTCTTTGTCCAGTTTGAGCTTCTTCCTGGGTTGAGACTTGTCCTCCTTCTCTGCCTGTAAGACACACAAACCACAGCAGAGGCTTCATCAGCATCATCAGGCAGAGTGCTGGAGAGCGTCTATCTATCTAAGCCACATCCTGGCACAAGCACCAGCACCAGTAGCAGCAGCAGCAGCAGCAGCAGGGCTGCATGCCTGTCTTTGCTGGCCCACATCACATTACATCACATCACATCGCTCTCCTGCACACGCAGCTCAGCAGTCAATGTGACGACTGGCAACATCAACCGCCAGTCCCTCATGTGCTTTAAAAACGCATGGCTTCAAGCCACAAAGTGGGGCAAGGGTATGAATAATGTATGCCTTCAGATTATAAGAAATGTTGCACAAGGGGAGTGTGTGTGCATGTATGTGTGTGTATATATATATGTGTGTGTGTGTGTGTTTGAGAGACAGAGAGTGAATAAATGCTAGTGCTTGTGTATGTGATTGTGTGTGTTTGTGTGCACGTGTGAGTGAATGTATGTCAGTGTGTGTGTGTGTGTGTGTGTGTGTGTGTGTGTGTGTATATATGTGTGTGTATATACGTGTGTGTGTTTGAGAGAGAGAGTGTGAATAAATGCTAGTGCTTGTGTATGTGATTGTGTGTGTTTGTGTGCACGTGTGAGTGAATGTATGTCAGTGTGTGTGTGTGTGTGTGTGTGTGTGTGTGTGTGTGTGTGTGTGTGTGTGTGTGTGTGTGTGTGCGTGAATGAATGAAATCTAGTGTGTGTGTGAGTGAGATGTGTTGATGTGTTTACAGGCAGAGAGGCGTTTGGCAGCGAGTAACGGGGGCTCATCTCACACAGGCTCATCTCGCCTGTAAGCGAGGCAGATGGTGTTTTACATGACTATTGCGGCGGCAGCAGCACCAGAGAGAGGCTGAGGGAGCAGCTCGGCTGAATCATGGGGGGGCTGGGGGCCACTCGACCCACCACGCCAGGCAGGCTGCCTTTCGGCCACGCCAAATGACTCACCTCAAGGCTGACCCTACTCCACTGCTCTACCACAGCTCTGCCTGGCCTAGGGTGAACACTGGCCTTGCAACAACATGCCTCACAAGTCTTTAGGAGTGAGTAGGCTGAGCAAATATACACACATGCGCGCACACACACACACACACACACACACACACACACACACACACACACACACACACACACAGCATTTGGACGAATAGGCTGTGAGTACACACACACCGGGCTAAAGCCTGTCTGAAAGCCTGTCTGAAAGCACCATACAGTATGTGTGAGCCGATAGTTGCTGCTGGACTCATCAACAGTACAACAGTGCCAAGTCAACAGCATGCACAGATCACGGTTCAATGTTACTGTAAGTAGGAGAAATGGAACTAAAACCCACTGATCTCTTTTTGCTGGCTTTGGCTGGGACTGCGTCTCCCCTCTCGGCCCTTTTGTCCCCAGCCTCGGTGGGTCCTCCGGCAGAGAGCCGGGCACCCTTGGGAGCCGAGGGCACTCTGGAGAGCAGACTGAGCTGGATCTTCACGAGGAGGGTGCGCGGAGGCTCAGGGACGACCTTGGTGGGCACGTCCGGTCTGACGCCCTGTGCCGGAGAACGTTCACGCTGCTGCTGTTTCTTCTTTTTCTTCGACGGCTTCTGCAGGCCATCGCTCCGGTTACTGCTCCCGCTCCGGCTCTTGAGAGAGCATGGGGGTTGAGGGCCTGGAGGCACTGAATCAGCTTCCTTAGGCAGGGACAACTTCACAGTGACCTTGGGGGCAGCTTCTTTTGAGTTCTTTTTGTCGGTGGCAGCACGCTTGGCGGCCTTCTTGTCTGCTTGTCGGATTCCTTTGGTCGGGGCCTTGTTCAGGTCCGCTTTCGTCTTGACCTTTGGCCGGTCGGTGAGGGAGGGATCCTTTTGTTGGGAGGCCGACTCCTTGTTGTCCGCGTGGCGCTGACTGTCTTGGGGGGCTCGCGGGCCTTTGCTGCTTAAGCTAGGCTTCTTCTTGGCAAAGGTCTTCCTGGGTGCGCTGTCGACACCCCTGGGTGGGGAGGGAGATCGGGACCTGACATGCTGATTGACTACAGGTGTCTTTGACTCGGGGTCTTTGACATCTGGCCGTGAAGGGGACGTATGGGAAGTGTAGTTGTAATGCGCTGGTGTGGTAGTCTCTGACCGCACAGGTGAACTGTGGGAAGTGTAGTTGTAGTGGGGTGGTGTGCTGGGTTCAGTCCGCACTGGTGAACTGTGAGAGTTGTAGTTATAGTGTGGTGGTGTTGTGGTCTCTGGCTGCACCAGGGAGCTGTGTGAGTTGTAGCTGTAGTGTGCTGGGCTGGCAGACTCGGGCCGTGCAGGTGAATTGTGGGAGTTGTAGTGCTGGGGCGGGCTGGTGTCCTCATGCGCTTTGGGACTGGAGGCAGGACTGGAGGGAGAGCTGTGCAGGGCGTCCCCCTGGGTCTCCACGCTCAGGCTGGGCTGGGGCTCCTTCAGCTCCAGCCAGCGGCCCAGCTGCCACTCATTCACCGCAGGGCCTTCAGCCTGCATACCACATGGACAGTACGTACACACACACACACACACACACACACACACACACACACACACACACAAAGAGATGACATACAAAGAGACACACATATAAAAATGACACAATAACAATGACATGATACCCCACTACTTTTACCAGCCACCACACTTTAAAATTGACACTGTCAGCAAAGTATCATAAACCGTTACTGTCATAGTGGCCATTGCCATGAAAATCTATACTTTAACTCCAGACTTTCCATCCAAAGTACTGCATATACACATCCACACTAATATGATATGTAATTTACTTGACACATAGATTTTTAATGATTATTAATTGGTAGTTTTCCTAGGAATGGACTTATATTTTAAATAATAGTTATTGTGTATGTACATGTTATTGTGTTGGATTGTTGTTGCATAATTTCTGCAAGTTGTTTTGAAAGATGGTATAAAACACAAAACACAAAGAGCTGAATGGAGACTAAGAGAAAAGGGGTAGAATACTAAAAGTTTACAAAAGGTAAAAAGCTGAAGGTAAATATAAGTGCCTCCTAACAAGCTGTGGGTGGTTTCTGGCAACCGGGGCCAATGCTTACTCAACATGACAAATAAAATAACCATGCCAAAGTAGGTGTGTGTGTATGTGTGTGTGTGTGTGTGTGTGTGTGTGTGTGTGTGTGTGTGTGTGTGTGTATATGTGTGTGTGGCAAACAGTTTTTTTATAATTCATTTTTACATTTGAGCATTTGAGGGTGTGTGAGTGTGTAGCATGATGAGTGTGTGTGTGTGTGTGTGTGATAATGTGTAGTGTACCTTAGCTGGTGGAGGGGGGCTGGTGATATGAGGGGGTGGGGCTTCCTCCAGCTCCTCCCCTCCACTCTCGCTGCTGTCGCTGTCAGACTCTGAGCCAGAGCTGCTCTCTGATTCGCTTGAGCTCGCCGTCTCCCCCTCACTGGAGCGCGCCTGCGCCACTCTGACATGAGTCACACACACACACACACACACACACACAAAGCCTATTAGGTCAAACTCATACTGAACACTTACTCATCATTTGTAACCAAGCTTAAACAGACAGACTAGAGGCAGATAATGAACTGCAATGAACTTGCATGCAAATATAAGCACTTAACTTATAGCATATAACTTCACTATTCAAGCGCAAAACGGCACAAAACAAAAATCAGTATTATGAATAGCATCAAACTCAGCCAAAACACACTATGAAATGCCCTCTATGACAGCCAAACAGGCCAGTGGACTGCTAAGGCGTATCGTCAGCACTCTAACACACACACACACATGCCCATTGTGATCAACACCTTTCAGATTTCTGGCCAGCTCAGAACAGAGAGCTAAGAAGCAATAGCTAGAGACATGGTGAGGGAGAGGGAAGGAGGACAGGCAGCTTGATGAGGCGCACGTGAGTGTGTGTGTGTGTGTGTGTGTGTGTGTGTGTTAATATATTTGGGAGTCCGAGGCAGCCGATGTAGCCCATCTATTCCCAGCTGACTGGAGTGTGTGAAGTGGCAGGCGTTTGTAAACACTGAGGCTGGGAGATAAACAGCGAGCTGGCTGGGGGCTGGGAGCCGCTCACACGTGACTGCCCCGCTCCTGCCATGGCCGGGCCAGCTGGGAGCTCTGGAGCCTTCTGAAGGCTCTGACAACACAGACCTGACCGCATCCCAAACCACACAGGACACACAACTATGGAGCCCTTTCAATGCAGCAGAAACTCTCTCGCATCGCATCGCTGGTGTTCAAACACACAAGTGTCTGTAGGTTCATAAAGCAGTCAGAGAGACTGCATCCTGCTTAACGTTTAAGCACAACAACTCAATTAAAAACTATTAACTAA
>JAODXP020000008.1:2142362-2274862 GCA_027497455.2 Sardinella longiceps
CTTGCGTAATACGTTTAGCGATCAGAGGAAATTCCAGGAAAAACAGCATAGGCCTAATAGCTTAAAATCTTAGTGCTCCAGCACTCTTTAATGATACCCCATTAGTGCTTTATCAAGGCTTCTTTTCTTTTGTTCACACTCCATATCATGTCTTTTCGAGACAAACAGATCAATGATGTGAAACTAGAGACGCAACATAAAAGACATCGGAGACATCTCTATTCCTTGAACTCGGATTGATTGGCTGCAGGAGATCATTACCTACAGCATTTATTAACTAGGACTAAAAAATCTTTATGAAGAACGCAAAGTACAAACATCAACAAAGCCTCGGCTATACACTGAATATTAGTCTACATACTACTTGCTATGAAGCCTCTCGAATACAGCTTCGTTAACAACAGTCTCAAAGCAAAATCACTTTGAAGAAAACCTATTTGCAGACTTTCTAGATGACCGTATAGAGACTGATGGATTATTAGCACAAGAACAGCCTAACGAGCCTGTGAAGACTTTGGCACATCCCGGTATGGACACAGACAGCAATGATGTTGCACAGCTGAACACCAAACACCAGCTATTTTGGCCTCTCAGAGGGAACACTACACAACCCAAGAGCACAATATTCCCCATTTAACACACACATCTTCTCTACTGCCATTCAGTGTCAGCAGGCCTTAGTCACACACACACACACACACACACACACACACACACACACACACACACAGCTCTCTGGTAAATGCAATACTTTTCTTCCTGCTATTCTGGGAGTGCCAGTGCTCCTCTGTGTTAGTGAGGTGCCTCTTGTGGGCCAAGCCAAACAGACTGCTTGACAAGCTAACGCTGGAACTGACTGGCATTCATTTGAGCAAGGTCCTGTCAAATCCACTCCAACACAAAGTCCTTGAGATAAAGAGAGAAAAAAAACATGATGGGACCATCTGCCACTACGGTCCACCAGCATAACATGGAGCACCTTTCTCTAAAAGGGCCATGACTGACATAAACATCTTATTAGAACCAGACGGGTCGTCAGCCAGTGACTCATCTGGAGAGTGGCAAAGATGGAACACTTTCACAGGGACAAGTACGATCTGAGAGGGCATCTGAACACATGGCCTTAGATAGAATATGACACCATTTTAAAGGACAAGAGTTCTAGAAGTCTCTATTTTTAAAGGCACGGCGACCACTAGTAAAAAGCAGCAAAGGGCTGAACTGCACAGGCAGCAGGGGGAAGATGTTTTTCATCTAGCAAACTCGACACAGTTAACGTCATATTACTTCACACTCAGAACAGAACATTTGGAGAACATAAACTATAAAACATGGAATAAACGGCTTGGTCTTGCCAGGAAAAGGGCAAAAAAAAGCGAACTTTTTAACTTTTCACATCAGGACAGGTTGTTAACTGCAGAACATTAGCCATTTATTTACTAGTACTGCTTAAACAAAGGGGAATGATCGCTTCATTCTATTTTGAAAGAGTTTATAAACAATCACACTGAATAAAATCAGTGAAATTAATCAAGTATGTCAAAGCAACTTTTCTTTGTTTGTATTTTCTCTACGAGTTTCACCTCTTTCAGCTACACTTTTGTAATGCATATGGGCATATTTAAACAACAGGAGGTTTCCCAGGTGTTGCGGGGGCAGTGGTGTATGGAGTGATGTGTGTGGGAGATCCTTTGGATGAGATTAGATGACGTCAGGAGGCCGGGGGGAGGGGGGTTAGGGTGTGGTTTTTTGGGGTAAGGGTGGAAGTATTTGTGGAGGGTGTGGTTGATGCACTAAACTCGTGGAATGGTTGTAGAGGAGTTGGGGGGTGGGGTGGGGTGGGGGTGTTTGTGTGTGTGTGTGTGTGTGGGGAGAATGAGTCATAGCACAGCCACGCAGGCCTGGATTAGTGGGGCCAATGGTGAAAACAGCTTGCCTATTCAGCACATGCAGCCAGCACTCTCTCTCTTACACACACACACACTCCCACACACACACACACACACACACACTTTGGTGCGTGTGCCCGGCCTGCCAACAATGAAGAGCACGTCCAGGTGCAGTGGGCATATCTGGCCCCGGGGCAGGCAGCCGAGGAGGGCAGGGATTGCCGTGCATAGCCACTGAACAATGGCAGGGTTAGCTTTTCGCCCTGGTGCTGTGCACCGAGCTGAAGGTCAGATCTCACTCACACACACACACACACACACACAGAGTAATGTGGCCTGGGCACAGCTGCTGGGGTAAGTGCAAAGGGTCAGCATGAGCTGGGGAATGAGATCACTGGGCCAGCTGGGAGGCAAGCACAAGAAACCCATCCCAGCGCTCTCAACTCAGATCTTATGCTCCAACACCTTCACCTACAGCAGCAGCCCATCCTGCTCAGCTTACCGCTCTCACACACTTAAAAGGTGTGTTGAGAGTTAAGTGCTGCACCATTAACTAAAGAAAAGATCCAAGTCAAGCACGACCATGTAAATATTTGCAGACACCATGAATCAGCCACGGCTACGCAAATCCTATAATGCAAGTTTGGGTGCGCCCTTTTGCATGCTAGAGATAGAGTGCATGCATGCTGTGTGTTGTGGTGGAAGGTCTTTCAAGTTCACCAGATCAGGAGCAAGCAGGCCGGACACTAGACTTTCTCTGTGCCAGAACCCAAACGAGATCCAAAGGGAGTGCGCGCACATTGGCTCATGCTGCAGCTACCTGCTTGCCCTGTCACTCAATAATCTCATTTATCAATGTTCCCGGAAAGGAGAACAAATACACTCGCCGTGTTTTTAGAAAGAGAGCTCAATCGGCATAATTCAGTCCGAATCTGACGTGCAGGGGAATGTAAAAAATGCCTTCCATTAAAACTCTTTGGATCTGCAGCAGGGCCTTGTTACATAACCCCCCCACCCCCCTCAACCCCCATCTCTCTCTCCTTCCAAGGACTCATTCCAGCCCTGGAGTTCAAAGTCTGCCTAAGAAGAGTCCAGTTCATGCCAGTTCAAACTCATTCTGCAGTCTGGCCCAGCCTCAACGCATGCTCAGCTCTGTACGCACGCACACACAGAGACCCACAAGTCCCATCCAAAGCAAGATAACAGGTCTTTACTCCCTTTACACCAATAGAGAAGCTTTTCACTGCCGAATTGCACTGATCAAAATGGATGGCCTTGTCAGGACAGAGAGTTTGGCCTCAAATAAAGTACATACAGTGTTGAAACTGAAGTCTGTCCAAAACAATCAAACAAACCACCAAACAGACAAACGGCTAAGTGCTTACCTCTAGGGATGGTGGGGGTATCTTCAGCTGGGTAAGGCCGGGCTTAGAGCTGCTCTTTAGGTCAGGCAAGCTCTCGTGCCTGTCGAAATCCGGCGAGGGCTTGAGTTCGGGAGACTCGCTGGCGACCTGGTCCTGGCCATCCATTGGCCGGACGTAGGCTGTGGGCTTCTGGGGCATGACAAGACTGGGTTTGGAGGACAGTGGCAGGGGAAAGGTCTGGGAGGGCAGAGGGGCTGCTTCATTGGCGAGAGGGGCAACCTCCATTTGGGCCTCCGCGTGGGACGTCTCCACTGCGCCGGAGGGCCCAGAAGGGGCTTGCAGGGGCTGGCGGGGCACAGGGCTGTCCTTGCCGTCTGTGTCATGCTGCTCCGAGTCGCTTGGGTCGCTGGAATGTAAGGGGGAAAGAGGGCCGGACGGGGGAGAGAGGGCAGAGAGGACAGGGGGCAGGCTGGACATTTCGGGCCATGGTTCACTCTGTCTGTCCAGGGGCTCTGGACTCCCCTTCTGTTGATTGACAGAGGCTTGCGAGTAAGTGGAAGACAGCAAGGTGTGATCCGGTGCGGGAGACTTCTTCAGCGGTTGGGAGGCACTGTGGCTGGCTGGGGCGACCTGGCTGCCTCCCTCATAGGGAAGCGGAGGGTTCTGGAATGGGGGCTTGGATGCGTCCGAGTGGGTGGGCCGTCCAGGCCTGCTGAAGGGTACCGAAGCAGAGGGCACGCTGCCAAAGTTCTTGTGCAAGTCTTTCATATCTTCATAATTGCCCAGCATTCGCTGGATGCGGCTGGAGAGCTCATCTCCTTTGTATGTCTACAAGTAAACAACAACAACAACATTGAGTGACTGCATACAATGTCAGGCAAAATTTCAGTATCCATTTGTCTTAGTTTCAATAATTACCATTTCAAAGTGTCAAGTACTGTAGAGGACTCTTACATCCATCTTTTATAGATTGAAAATAAGAATGAAACGGCATTGTCAATACTAACATATTGTTTGACGAGCATCATCACCTTGTAAATTTGTTTTGTATGAGTACCATTTGACCATTTCTTTCCCTTGCAAAAGGCTTTAGTGTATTGCTCTTTTACGGTCTATTCAGACATTTCCAATGATGTAAAGCATTCTGAAGGCCATAGCAACACCTTCACCTCTTGAGGAGGTCTATTGTGGAGTTTGAGGTGGATCAGGGTTATTATTCTCTATTCATCTTCAGCTTCCTTACAGATGGTGTGCTATCCCCTTCCAGAATTTACTTACATTCATGTGAATCTTTCCTCTCCTCTAAAACTGAAGAGCTCTTTGTGCCACTGGCGCCAACAGAAGCCAAGGCATGATCGATCCATCTCAATGTTTACAAGTTGGAAAGGTATTTGCTCATTGCAGCAAAAAGGTCAATTTTAACCTTCAGTCCACAGTTTCAATTTTTCAGTTTCCTTCATGTATTGGATTTTTAGAAAGTGTTCCAAATGTCTGGGCCTGAATTTTGTGGCAAGAATGCCATTAAACTTTGCTTTCTATATTTCTCTGACTAGGGTCATTTATTCAGGTTTTGTTACACAGCAGTGCACACTCTAGATCTCAATCTTACAGTCAAATGGAGGTTTTGCCTGTTGTATTGACTTGCATTTCGCAGGCACCAATTATTTTAATGTGGCAGATGGTAGATGCTCAGAGAAAATGATTATTAGGACAAGTTTTTAAACGTGCTCCTTTCGGCATCCCCAAGGATAACTAAACAAGCCATTGCCCTAACAAGCCAATTAGGCTCGGAGGTCTGTTAAGTTATCCAAGAGCCCAAAAATTTGCGTGGTTCTATTTTTAAAACAAAAATATTTTTTTAAACGTCGTAGCTCCTGCTTGCTTGCTCTTTACATTTACTTTGCATGCAACTTTTCATCTAACAACAGATACGTTGATCGGTTAGCATTGTTTCAAAAGTTTGCTACTTTTGTTTCAAGACCTGGCTCCTCTTGGCTCCTGGCTACCGAAGCCCCTCCAAATAGCCCCTGTTGGAATTGCAGTGGCTATGGCAAGTCAGTCTGTCTTCTCAAGAAGAGACATTGGTTTTGAATTTGAGAACAACAGTGTAGTACACATCTGGCTATGTTAGGCACTATGTTGATGTCAAGCAGCCACTTGATGACCATTTTCATGCAATCGCTTCATCTGGCTAAAACAAATAGTATGCCATTAACTATATGCAGCATGACAACTAATTAGGCATATGCATAAGTAGCCTACATTGTGACTTCAAGGAGTTCTCTCTTAGTTTCCATCTATAGGACGTTGTGTTGTCGCTGGCCGATTCTCCCGAGTCTGTTCCAAAGCATACTCCAGCATTTATGACAGCCCCCTGTGTGTGACCTTTAAAGGGCTGGAGCTGCATTAAAAAGCGCATGAGGAGACAGCCGCCCCCTGGGGCTTTGCCCATCACTGGCTACGCTTATCTCACAAGACAAAGTCGCACACAGCGCTGCACCTCCTGCTTCTCTCAGTCCACAGTCTTCCCCACTCCTCTGGAAGGGCAGGGTTTATGACACAGCTCCATACTCCTGACGCTGGGACTATTACACTGCAGTTCCACAGAACAAGTAAAGAGTGGGGTTGCAACCATAGCAGTGACTGATCAGGGCAGGGGCGTGATGACAGCACTGTCAATATGATACTGGTCTCTAAACCACAGCACCACTGTCTAGACTACCAGGTCTAAGATAACTAGGAGCTTTATAAAATAGTAAAAGACTAATATTCATCCAGCAAGTTGATGAATAGGTACAAATAATATGAGAATGTTTAGGCAAGCCAGTATTTTACAAAGTCAATTCCTAAAAGACCTTTGGCTTTCTCGCCCAATTAGCCTGATTTTGCTCGGATACTTGGTTGGCTGTACATAATGTCTCCCAAATCGCTTTCTACATTTCCCTCCTGTAAGCCGTGAAGCAAGCCTTTGCTTAGCAGCTTTTAAAGAGAATGCTGTAAAAATCCCTCCACAAATATGAGCTTAGGCTAACTTAATTACATTTCCTGAATGTGCTTGTCGTACAGATTAAGTGGCCATTTAGCTAAACTGTTGATAATTAAAATGACAGCAGGTTTAGGTGCCCCCACTGGGCCCCACCACCCAAGACAGACCACAGGACGTGTGTAGTGCCACTCAATGACAGACCTGCCCATTTAAAACGCTCTAATCCCACTGTGTCATCCACAGCCAATTTACGGAGCACATCGCAGCTGAAAGGCTTATTAGGCCCTCCACCGGCCCAGCTGACGTGGGTGAGGATTTGGCCTGGGCAGACCCAACTTAAAAGGACATGGCACAAAGAGCGTCTCTGAGTGGCTTGCAAATGGCCTTCAAGTGGCTTGGGTTGGTAAGGGGGTGGGGGTGGGGGTTGGGGGTGGTGACGAGCTAACTGGCTGGTTGGCAACAGAAGCAGGACACTTCCTGGAGTTTCTTTTGAAGCCTGACATCCTGGCTCGCTGCTCAACTGAACTTGCTTTTGTCAACTTCAATTAAGCATTAAAAAAACAAAAAAAACAAAAAAAAAACAGGATATTTTTCACTGGGTCAATGTCAGCAAATGTGAAGAAACTACAGTGCATAATCTGGAAAACAAATCAAAGGTACAACAATGACCAATGTCTCGGTCTCTTTCTTTACTCATTTTTTCCAAGTCAAATGGTTATTATGGTCATTTCAACCATATGCACTGTATACAAAGAGACGACATATAAAATGCACTAGGCTTTGACACTGGTCTTCCTGAGAGAGCTCGCAGCACAGAACATAAATAGCCCTCATTCTCTCCCTCCCTCCTTCCCTCCTTCCCTCCCCTGACACAAATGGCAACTCAAAACAAATGCTGCAAGTCACCAGCAGACTCCAAACCGCACCACACATTCCATCCATCGCCTAGTATTTTGATTCTAAGTCCATCCACCCGTCCCTCACAAACCTTCCATGTGCACATGCACCTCCCCACATCTCCATAAATCTCTGTGCCAGGGAGGCAGTTTCTGTGTGCCTCTGTGTGCTCTCTTTCTCTCTTTCTCCCTCTCTCGCTCTCTCTCTTTTTCTTTCTCTCTCCTTCGCTCTCTAGCGAGTCTAATTAGCTGCTCTGGCTGCCTGGCAGGATGTTGCCACTGATGGGCCCTGATGGGAGGAACTGAGTTCAGGCTGCTCACGTTCCTCTTTTTAAGAGCCCCCGCTCCCCACAGACCCTTGGGAGCCTCGCTCTACCCCCCATCCCTGCAGCTGACATTGGGAGAGAGAGAGGGAGAGGGAGGGGGAGGGGGAGGGCTCCTGGAGGCCTCATTAAATCCCCACTCAGAGCTCGGCTCACGAACAGGCGCCTGCACCCCCCAGCAAGACAGAGCCAAAGCAAACTCTCTCTTTCGCTCTCTCCCTCCATCTTACAGCACAGCATCCTTCAGCTCGGAGGGGTGGCTGCTCAGAGACATGCATTTATGCACACTTGTACAGCTTGGGAAAACATGACCCAGTCTAACCTACCTCAACCCTTACGCTATCTTGTCTTCTATCTTGTCTTCTAAACCCAACATTGTTTTATTGCACTCAGTTAAACGTACATTTACCTTTAAAGCTTACATTGACAATAATTTTAAATTCCAGACCATCATGAGCCTTGTTTTAAATGAGGACTAGCTTCTCATAAATCACAAAAATTTTACTACTCAAAATTTGCGATGAGCAATTTGCCAAAATTTGTCATCTGACATGAGCAAAATCATCTGAGAGACATGCAGGTCTGCCTGCTAAATCCACCCAAACCACCAGCATTCACAGACTGACACATGTAAAGCACTGTAAGGTTTCCTCTGTAACCCCAGATGGATGTGATCAGGACGTCCCTGACTGCCCAATCACCGGCAGCTTTGAGCCACAGTGGGTGTCAAGACACTGGCGAGGGCTCAGGTCTGCTCTTTTCTGTTCTGCTCTCACCTTGTAGGGTTCCCCAAACAGGGGGGCGTTCTCTTGGTACTGCTCCTGCTGCTGCTGGGCCTCCTGGTTCCTGCGCTCCCACTCGCGCTGGCGCAGCAGGTTCCGCTCCTCCATGTGCAAACTGCATGGACAAGAGACAACATTAGCACACTACAACCCAAAGAGTATCTAACTGAATACTTAATTAATGAACAATACATCTACAGACACGACATATCTAGAAGGACCGCATAATACATTTTCTTTTCCTTTTCTCCTCACAGGAGCTTTCCAATTCACCCCATTAGGCTGATTCAGGAACATTGCCAATGTGAGGGGAGTCATTGAGACCAGTGACAATGTCTTGTCCATGTAAAGCTTAGGTAACATAAGTTCAGCCATGTAAAGCAAACCTGGTTCTTAGACAAAAGCTGCAAAGAAAAAATATCCAAAATCTCCAGCCAGATAATAGAGAGAGATAACAACCTGTCAATAAATGACAACGTCAGGAGATGAGCCATAAGCAGAGAAAATGAAAATGCAAAAATAGATAGGTGAAGACAGGGCCAATTATCAAATCAGCCCAAAAAGCACACTGATGCAATTAGCTTTAAGTCTAATGAATCCTGGGGTTGGTGATTTAATCCCCAGCATGTTATGAACTTCAGGATTGCTGCAGCGAGCGAATATTCCCCATCAGCAAGCAGCGGGGCTGACAGAGCCCAGATTCCTGTGGGGATCGCTCAGGCAGGCAGGCTCACCTAATTAAGAGCCACGCTAGGGCTGGGAAGCCAACCACTGCCTGGTTACTGGAGAAGACACAGCACTGCTAACGATGGCTCAGGAAAGACTCATCACTTTCTCAATCCACAACTGACCCAAGCTTCAAGAGATGCCCGGAGGCATTAGAGGCATATGTGTGTGTGTGTGTGTGTGTGTGTGTGTGTGTGTGTGTGTGTGTGTGTGTGTGTGTGTGTGTGTGTGTGTGTGAAAGAGGGAGAGAGAGTGTCAGACGGCTCCTGTTATCTGGGGGGAATGAGTGCCAATCATCACCTCAGACAGAGGTAATTACTGACAGTGCCCTGAGGGGCTTCTGCTGCGCACACACACACAACATCTGCCCCAGCCAGACACCCCCACTCCCATCCTAGCCTCCCCACACCCCACCACTGCAATTCCCCAACATCACCCCCCAAATCCTCCCATCAGCACCTGAGGAACACAAAAGGACTGACAAAAGGACTTGTTTACAGAGGGTGGGATGATACACACAACATTACTGATTTGATCAAAAGGGGGAAAAGCATTGTGTGAGAGCCAGTTGCACCATTTCTCAAGTGTGATAGTTCAAAACATGCTGTAAATTACACTATTGAGGGCAATGAAGGAAGTGGCCAGGGAGTTGTTTTCTTCCTTTTAGCACTGACTGACAGACTGTTAAAGGCACTGGTTCTGCACTGTCTGACATTCTCTGGTTCAGAAACTCCTTTCCTGTCTCAGTCACAGGTACAGTACAAACCACAAGTAAACCACACAAACCCCAACACTAGTTTTGAGGAGCAGACCATTGCAGGCACAGGCGAAAACAAAGCCTCCTCAGGGATACTGGTATGGCCGTTCAGGGACTGGGCTAGGTAAAGCGATACCTGCCCCCACCACCTCATGCTATAGACAGGCAGGAAGTCTCCGTTTCTCAGGCGATGACAAGAGACGGAGAAGGAAAGGATCCATGTGAGAAGGAACCGTCCTCATGAGAACAGCAAGAGTTGCGAGAGACAAAAAGTCGAGAAGCGAGAACGGTATGTGATTGTGTGATCATGTATGGGGCAGGGGGAGACTCTCTGACAGCCAAAGGGAAAGGGCCCAGGCGTCATCAAAGCACTGGCAACATGTTGAAGTCCCATTCACACATAGCAAGTCTAACAAAAAGAAACTAGACAATGTTCATGTTATTTTTGCTATGACAGGCAAGGTAAAATAACACGTGAGGATGTTAGATATATTTTTAAAAAAATAAAATAAAATTCACTGCCTATATTGTGAATGAGGCTTAACAGGCAACAGATTTCTCCATCTCATGCAGTAATTGGGGGATGGGTCATAAATCATATGGTAGCTACAGGTTGAGCTCTCTTTCATAAGAGCTTATTTTTCATGCTAACTGTGTACAGACAGTGGCCGCCTGCTGCCAAAATGAAAAACAATGTTTTGAACATGTCAAAACTGCTGGAAAAAAATGTTGTCAACATCCTCTATATCCAAGCCACTGAAATGTTAGGAGGTGGACGAGGGGGGGGGAGAAAACACTCCATCACCACCCCCTCCCCAAACCTCTGCAACCCTGCCTGGCCCTGACGATTCCATAGCAACAAGTGAGGTGGCCTAGATTACAGACAATGTGCAGCCATTACTCACACATGTACAGAGAGAGGCTGCCAACCCCAGACAGAGCGGGAACTTTCTCAACAGTACTTCCCCTCTCCCGCTCCAGAGAGTGGGACTGGAGAATAAACCTGAAAGAGATGAGATCACGTGTGGCCAATACTAATGCTTTCATTTGTGCATGTTATTATTTTCCAGTCATCCCTTTTCCCCCTTGTTTCACAACATACAAACATACCACAACAAAAAGTTCCCCTTTTACATGCAAATAATGCCAGCAAGCTTTTTTGTCACTTCAGTAAGCACCTCCTACACCACATTCAATGGGACAATACATTGTCCAGTGGTGGCCTGTGTGTGTGTGTGTGTGTGTGTGTTTTGTTGGGTGTTTTTTTTTACTCATGGAGTGTGGGACAATGTATTCCACATGTAATTCACAGCCAATGCTATCCTACAAATGCTATCCTACAAACCAGTTACTCTTGCATCGACCCATATAGTCTTTTGATTGGTCAGACACTATTGGTGTTGGCGTTTTAGCCAAGAACAGTGGCCTTTTGAAATGGCGGTTACATCTTGTTCACTCCTCTGACTGGTCACAACGCATTTCTATTGTATGCAGCGGCAGTTTGTAAAATAAATAACTGCTGGTTCCATGTTGGGTTCCACTGAGGATTGGGTTCGGTCTAACTATCAATGCCAGACAATATATTTTAATATCATAGAATGGCTTGTCAGGCTAACCCAGAGCAGGTTCCACTAACCAACACAAGGGTAGAATAAGAGAGAAGGGAGCTCCTAAATGGACAATAAAATGGTCAGGGTTGACAGCAGTTAGGCCAAACACATGGCCCTCCAGTTGCACGAGTGCCTGCAGGCTGCTGCAGACCTTTTTTCTGTAAAGAGGCAGTAGCAGCAGGAGTGATGTTTGGGTCTGGCTCACCCAGTCCACAATATGCAGAATGTGCTGACAAACTGCGTTGTCCCAGACTGTCATTAGTCACTGCCAGAGAATAAGCAGCGAGGGTCAATCTGCTCTGCAGGCTCTCATCCCCCCCGCTACCACTCCACAAAGCTGCTCAGCTCACTCGCTCCAGCGCCGCTCGCTCTGCAGAAACACACTCTTCATTCTGTCCAACTCCAGCAACACTACATAGCTTCCCACAGTATGGATTCCAAAGAAAATGCAGACGTTTGTCCAACGCCGGACTCTTTTTTTAGGCTTGGGTCTGGTCGATAATTAACATTAACATGCTTGGGGGGGGGGGGTCATCTCCATTTTGGTCAGTATTGAAGCTATGAACAGACCTATTGACTTTTTCAGTTTTATTGAAATTACAACTAAATCAAGCAGGATCTCTGGCCTGACTTAGGTCTAATGATTTTCATGTCTTTGCTAACACTTTTACGTACAGAATTAAAAAGAGCTCTTAAAAGTTATTCTGGTTTGACATGATCATTACACAGAATCAACATGCATATCAAGCAATGGCCTGTGCATCATTTGTGATATATTTGACCACGAGTTTGGCAGCACTGTGCAGTCTCACTGCCCTAAAACTGCCTGTGATAGAGGGGTGCTGAGACAGCAATCCAGCCGCCTCCACCACTCCAGGGGAGAGCCATGCCCCTTTTTGCACTGAGGTCAAGGGTCAACTTGTCAGTCACATAACACCATCAATCAAGAGAATCAATTTACACAGAAACAAACAGGGTGCATCCACTTTGCCATTCGTACCTACATTCAGGTGTCAGAACACCAAGACTTGTTTGGGGTTTTTTTGTTCAAAAAGAAGTTTTTGATAACAAGAAAATAAAAAAAAGTTGGGGACTGGTAATCAGCCTTGATGTCCAAATAGGATAAGAAAGGTTGAGAGAAAAGGGAGTGCCATGTCTCTTTCACATGCTCACAGACCAAAACAAGTGCACAATAGAATTTTCATGGGTTTCCGCTAAGCAAGGATTCGACAAACCATTCCAACAGTGATACTAGTATGTGTATGTTGCATGGCTGTATGTTGCTGTGAACACATTCATAGTCGGGTATATGAAAACATTTTCTATTCTAGTGAAACCCGAACCTGTTACAGTCTTTCCTACAGAATTTTCTGAAATTATGATTCCTTCATTTTTTATCATATGTTTCAAGAGAAGGGTTTCCTACCACTTTAGTCCTCTAGCTAATTAATAATGCTAAACATGCTAGTAAACATCAAAGACTGCAGTGGAAGTCATAGGTAAAATATTCATTTCTCCTACACTGGAATTATTCATGCTGACAATTTTACATGAAATAGAATAAAGAACTAGATGTTTGTGATTGTATTCAGCTCACCATATGCGACATCTAGTCTACTCATTTGGTAACTAACAATTGGCTGTTTCATAACAACATAACAAAGAAGCAGCATATTTTACTCTGTTAGTGTGTGTGTGTGTGTGTGTGTGTGTGTGTGTGTGTGTGTGTGTGTGTGTGTGTACACAGGTGGAGGAGCCTCCGAGGATGTGCAGTGCACTGGTGCAGATTCCAAAACAGGGTCGCCACCATCTCATCAATGTATGGGAAACACTACAGCCTCAGTGCCCTAGGCAAAGCCCATTTCCATTGAAATATAGATGTTACTGATGCATGGTGAAATACACTGCAAAAGCTACAAATCAGTCTCAGGTGTCAAAGTTACCTCACCCAGACTTTTGTCGGATGGCATTTAAATAAACCACAGGCCTTCATAGGGCTAGGAGCGGCAAAATCAAACTATTATGTGCTGGTGGCAGAACTACCATCTTGAGTATTCTTTCTGTGGAAATAGACTAAAATAGTTTGAGGACATTTCATGGAGAGAGTACATATCATGTGTGGCTAAATGAATTTCCCTGTGTGTGACGGGAAGTACAAGGGAAGGAATTGTGAATGCTATCATATACTGAAAGCAGTTCACATCAGAGCTGAGAAGTGTCCTAGATTAAGGAGGCAGCTCATTCTTTGAGCCAAGTGCCCTGTAGAGCCCCCTCACCTGCTAACCCCAATCGTTCTCTCTTGTTTAAGCTCATGATAAAAACCAATCTCAAAGAATGCTTCAGATTTCTCAGTAATTCAGTAATTAAGCATGTAGGAGGGGCTGTACAGGGTACTTGGAATTACACGCCAATTGTAGGCTAGGCCTGCTCCTCACCAAAGACCATTGAATACTGATTGCTTTCAACCTCTCTATCAGCCATATGACCACTGCTAAAAATGGGGGGATACGTGCAGATCAATGGGGAGGCCACCCTAACAGTATTTTTATGCAAATTAATTTTTTTTTCCGCACAATCCATTGGATGACTCTGGGTGCCCTGAGGGAAACTGGAAAAACAAAATTGACTTGTAGGAGGGGGGAGCGGGGAGCAGGGGTGGAACAGTATTTCTGTGAAAATTCCAAATTTCCTTTTTCATTAAATTTTTTCACAAAACGTTCATAACAGCTACTAGAGAATAACATCACTGGAAAGCTCAGGCCGTGCATTGAGTCCATGGGTGACATTGAAGAGAGGAATGGGTATGAGGAATGGATTGATAGTTCTGTGCTCTTCATACCCATTCTTCTCTGTTTGATTACTAGCCAAGTTGTCGTCACACAGATAGCATACTTCAAAGCTAATTAAAATTTAGCATTCCATTACATAAAAATACTAATATCAATACAGTTTTGCATCCATTTCATACCCATATTATGTCTTCACCCAAATATGGCATACCGCATATCAAAATCGAAAGGAGATACTTCCGATCCAAGTGTATAGCGTTCTACTGCATGATTATCAACAATTCACATTGTCATCACCTACAAAAAAGTTACTATCTGAGAAGTGGTTTTAGATGCCAGGGCACTATGGCACCCCAATTTTTCTCTATGCAATGAATTGAAAAAAAAAAAAATCTGCCGGTACATACAGTATACTTGCAAATTATAAATTAATCCAGTATCCCACCATCATGACCCCTATCTGACAGACAGTCCTCTATCCAAATATGAAAACATAATGCTTCCAATGGTGCAATCTGCAAAAATCTACATTTTTTTAGGACCGAAAATATTTTTTTTCTTGATACTAAGACTGGTGTAAGCCATATGCAAGTTGTAGGCCTATGACAATGCCAGATTTGGATAACCCATCCTGTTCTGAAAAAAATGATGACACTTATATATTGACTGAGATAAGGGCCCGAATGTAAAGGTATTAAAATTACCATGAAAATGGCTTAGTGCCCATAAGGCTAACTGAATGACTAGGCTACTAAATGTCAAATACACCAGAATACAGGAAATCAGATGTAGCCTATCTAATTAAAATTTGTCTGTGGGAGGACCTTCAATATCCCTGGCTACTTTTGGCCACCCCATGTATGAAAAAAAAAAAAGGAAAAAAAGTCTGACCGCCACTGGGGGAGATATGTCCCAAAACACTTACAGAGACGAACAGGCTCGAATAAGGTCAGTTTCATGGAAATGGCCTATAGCCTAGCTGCAAACAAGCTACGTGTATCTACATATTATGTAATTTAAAGGGACTGAAAAAATGTATGTGTGCTGCAGCTCAACAGTTTCAAGACACGATACAGAGCCTACATTTTCAAAAATGTTGTCATACTGTATATTGCCAATCAAATTAAAACGAGCCTATGAAATGCATTATCCTTCAATAGGCCTATAATGTCCTAACCTGCAGTTATAGGGGGGAAATGTAAACCACACATGAAGGCCTAGGCTACTTCACTTCACTCTGAGGTAAAACTGAAAACTACTTCACACTTCACACTACATTCAGAAACACGGCCCGTAGTGGTTTAACGCAAACTTATCTAAATAGTCGTATTCAGTTGTTTAATAGTCGTGAGTCATGAGCTTGTTAAATATCAGACGTAGACGACGCAAAACGCCAGATCAACTCTAAAGTCGATCAATGTAGCTAGCCTACTTGAAACTTTGTAACGACTGTTTCGACTTTGTAACTACTGTCAATGTTACATTATGACGAGAATGTTGGGACCGCCTCAAGTAATTTATCGAAGGGCATTTATCTAAAACTGGCGTAGGCTACATCTATTTATTACTACAGGTTGTAACGTAGCCTACAGTGACTAGTTGTTCACACTAGGGATGTGAACTGTTTATTTAGCTTGCTGCCAGCAACAATAGCCTATATGTATCCTATAATTTCCAATTTAAGACATTATTTTCTTTAATAGCCTAACAGCGAAACACTTTAGATTGGCCAATGGTGCGTGCACGCCTCTGCTCCACAAAAAGTCCTGTTATTGAAAATCCTACAAAGGCCAGTCAGTCATAATACCTTTCACTCAAAACTATGCCATCTTTAAAATGATAACTCCGAAATGTTGCAGTTGTCCAGGTATGTACGCTGCAATGGTGGTCTAGAAACCTAGTAACTTTTCTTTACACTGCACTGGTAAGTTGGCCTAACGTTACTCTCTGAAGGAAAAATGTCTCCAGTTCGTCTGGAAAATGGCATTTAAGTCTCAAACTGACCAAGTTTAAAATAGCGTGTCATAAAATTATGTTGTTCACTGTAATGTATACTATTGACCTAGCTTTGCTCGTCAACGAAAAATACAACCTTCTGACTTGCCAACGTTTGCTGGTAAACTGGAAAAGGTTGGAACAACACAGCTGGGAATAAAACAAGAGACCTTGTTCCAGGTGATTCCATCTGTGTAAATTTCATGAGACAAGTCGTTTTTAACATGGTTAGAGAGCTTAACAGGATATTAGGTCGATTCGAATACGTAGCCTACATACATTCATCGAAATCATACTTACCAAACAAGCTTGAACACAATAAAAACTTCATAGCCACAAATGTCAATAACCTAGCCTGTTGGCAGGGTAAATGAATTTAACTGCAGCTAGCTACTTACCTTGGCCAAGCAGCCATAGTGCGCTTTACGAGCCGAATTTCAAGTTGCTTGCCATGGGTTTTCGCTGGTCCGTTGCTGAGCGAACGTCCTATTTTACATGGTTAAGCTGTTGAAAAACGTCGAAGATAAAATACAAAATGTTTTTCTACAACTGTTCTTTCATAGTTCTCAACTTATTGTAGCAGGATGGCTAGGCTCTTGATCCCTGAACACCGTGGGTTGTTCTATTCCATCAGTCATCCGGGGATGTGATGGATTCTAGTACGATGATTACACTTCTCAAAGAGTGTGCTCATGGCCAAAAGCTAAAATGAATTACTCGTCAGGAAAATAGTTTCCTCGTCTGTTCAATGCGTCGCCGTATTAACGTTAACTAGAAAAAAAAACGTTGGGACGAGGAAAGCAATTTGGCAACTCTAACAAGTGAGTTTTAACACCAGCACCCCCTTTCAGAGAAATGGTATGGCCATATCGTTCCTATTATGGACATGTTATTCTGACCAAGCTTGGCAAACTATTCGTCAGTCAGTAAGAAGAAAGATCATTGTATAGGCTACCTAAAGAGAAATAGACACAGGTAAGGAAAGGGAGAATGCATGTGCAACAGAATGAGTAGAGTTCACATGATTAAATAGCCCGTAGGCCTTATGTGATGCCAAAGGTCCAAAACACTTGCTGTTTTGTTGCAAGTGAATTGGAAAATCCTAGTCCATATTTTCTCTCACACCTGAAAGACTATAGATTCTCTGTAAGCATGGGCTATAAATATGCCATTTACCCACATTAAGCAAGTGTCACCCAAAAGTCATCAAAAAGATAACCTGTGAGGCATCAGTTTGAAAAATTGCTCTTTAACTAAAAGGTTGAGGTCTAGGTCCAGTGAATTGTTTTCATTTCACATTTAATTTAAGCACAGAAGCTGTTTAATAAAAGCTTGACAAGTTTCAATTGTCACTGTCCTATAGCTGGTTAGTTAGACCATTCATGTATTTACAGGGACACCTTGCACCCTGTCATGTTCATGCAGGTTTGGCAGGCTATGGGAATGCTCTCTATTTTTGTGCATTTATGCTTAACTACAGTAGAAATCCTTACAAATCCTTCAAAGCACATTGTAGTGCTCAGGTAAAGATAAGGAGGCCACTCCTCACAAGTTAAAGTTCACTGATAAATAATGTTCAGACATTTCCTGTTGTCACTGTTTGACAATGACAACAGAAAACACACAAACCAGATCATCAGAAAATATAGTAAAATCCATCATAACTCTACCAATGAGCCACAATTAAATACAAAGTGTACATTCATCTCTTTGAGCTCTTTGAGTTTGTGCACTACTTGATAATTGTTTTTATTTTTATATTATGTAGTTAGTTGTGTGTCTGTTCTCAGTATTAATGTTTTTATTGACTATACAGAAAATGTAGTGTCATACAGCACTCAAACAGTTACAAGCATGGATAGCGTATTAAGGTAGTTGTGTGGAGGAGAATTGTTTGACATAATTATGAATTTGCACTCAATCCTTACTGTAGAGATTGTGGATATCTCCTTGTAAAGAATGTTAAGAATAGCCTGGTGAACCTACATTCATACAGACGGAACCTTGTCTGCACAATGTAGATGTGACAAATTCCTTCAGCTTCCTCACATAACCAAAAACTAATGCAGATCTTGGATTCTTTTTCCTTTTTTCCTTCCCGTGCTGTCTGCCTAATATCTGTCTAGTCATTGAATCAGGTAGCTGAGATTTGTTTTTAAAAATTCATTATCACATTAGAGCCTAACTGGACACTTTCTCAAATCACATAGCAAGTAGGCCTATTTAAGGCATTTTAGTGTGCTTCACAAATACCAACACAAGATTTGACACAATGTCTGTGGTTTGAGTCACAATGTCTGTGGTGGGCCCTTCCATATTAATGTCTTATGCTGATTATTCATCAACCTTATCTCTTGGGTAGGATATCACCCAGGAACCATTAGCAAGATCTGTTGACTTACTGTTTTGTTCATTTTTGCTCTTTTGAACTGTGTTCAACCTATTAAAGCATCCCCCCTGAAAAAAATGGCATGCTGTCACCAAATATTTTTGCTTCTTTGCGTGTGTTTATTTGGGTCTATTTGAAATAAATCAAATACAAAGTACAGCAACATTTTTACTAGTTCCCAGAATCCCAAGGCCTGTGGAAGGCTGTAGCCCTCTTTTGGGTTAAATAGTAGGGTTGGGAAGCCTTTCTCCAGAACTGCAAGACGAAAGCAAGCATGCTCAGAATTGAATTCTGGAGAAAGGAACAGGCATGTTGTAGTTTGAGCTTTTGAGATAAAGTGCATAGGGGACTGTGCATAAATGAGGCCTATAGATTAGTGCAAGTTGTTAAGACCAAGGGTCCAGTTGTCCAATAATGCATATTTGTGCCTCAACAAGATCAATAATGAAAAAGACTTAGATTAGAATTCCTAAACTTTAGTGCCATGGTTTTTTTTTTACCTCATACATTGCCTGTACATTTGTATTGTACTGTGTTTTTATTCATAAGACCTGAAGCAGAAGCCTACAAATTAAAAAGTGTTGAATTTAACATGCTGCGCTGTGTGTGCCAAAGCATTCTCTTGCAGGATGGTGTGTGTGAGAGTGCGTGAATGTTGGTGGTGGTGGTGGTGGGGAGTTGCTGGGATGTGAGAAAAGATTTTCCTGTTCCCGGCGTTGGCTCTAGACACAGCCTGTGCTTGTCCTATACTTGCTTTCCGTTCCTCTGGATTTTATTCCTTTTCTCCCTTTCAAAGAAATTCCAGGAACTCTCTGGGGTCAATGCAGGTTCCCATTTGACTCACTTCTTACCCACGGCATATTTTTGTGTGTGTTTCCCAATGTGAATGATAATGTGGTCAATTAGTTTCTTGGTTTTAGTGCTGCTAAGAACTTGTCATTACATAAGGTGTACACAATGTAGTAACTACAGTAATCACCACAAACATGTGAGCAGCTCACTGTACATCCGGATGTGTGTGTGTGTGTGTTCAAGTGTATGCATGTGTTTGGGAATGTGTGTCTGTGTGTGTATGTTTGGGAGCATGATAATATTTCCTGTCAGCAACAGAATCAAAGCAGGTGGCTGGGAGGACCAATCGGCTGCCTGCTTTCCCCTACATGTCAGTGGGATGTGGCTCAGATTGGTGGATGGCTGAGAGGCTGTGTTTGGCTGAGGAGGGGACAGCTCAGTCGGAGCAAGCATGGGCACAGACACGTGCAGCCATTAATACGCCCGGTGACTCAGTCAAGGAGAAAGGTCAGACACTGGACACTCTCTCCACAGATCCCTAGGCAAGCTGCCAAACACTAGAAGAACCAGGGGGGAAGGCGGGGGGTTGGGTTGTGTTTGTGTGTGTTAGGGAGGAGTGGTGGATCCAATTTGATAGGAGTTATGTGGAAGAACGCCAGTTTGTATTGTGGCATTTGCTATGTGTAGCATAGAAACAATGCTAGGGGAAATGTTCAAGAATAAAGGCACCACAGACTGGAGGAGGTTGGGCTGGTTGAATCCCATAGTCTAATCCCACAGCCTGTTTCCCAAGTCCCTGGCGGTTTATCAGAGAGTGCCAGAAACTATTTGACTTCACCACTGGCAAAGCTGAGGCTGTAACTAGAAGCCTGTAAAGTAGGGGAGTCTGCACACTGTCTGCAGTGCCAGGTTTCCCCTTGGTTCCCCACCGTATGACAGATAGGGAGAGTGCTGGGGGAGGGGAGAGCCAGGGATTGTGGGGCACTGTTTACACTGCTGCATGGAACAGGCACACATCTGGGAAATGCACTGAGGACATTGTGAGATGTTTGGCTCTCCACCACACATGAGTCACACACTTAAGGATGTTTTATGTACGCTCTTTATGTCTTTGCTCTGGTTTGTTTCATTGAGTGTGCACTGATATTAGGCTAGTAGTGAGTGTGTCTACATATTTGTTTCTCTCATTTTTGTGCCTGTCCTCTATCTAAAGTCCCCAAAGACTCTCTAACCATTAAGGGCCTTGGGCTTTTATGTCTTTCCACTTTAAAGTGGTTAAAAAGGGAGGATCTAGGGAGTCCATCTCCTCCAAAGCTGGTAGATCAAGCCTAAAGTTATGTGGTTTTGTTTGTTTCTTGGCTGACCCAGTTGGTACTGTAATTAAGCAGACGCAGCTCTCTGGTTCAATGGAAGGTGCATGGCTCCATCCTGTGGAAGCAGTGGATATAGCAACTTTAGGTGAAGTGCTCTACATTAACAGTAGAGGGCAGAGCAATCAAGTGAAAAAAAACAACATTGACATGAGTTTAAAAGCCCAAACAGATACAAAATGATACTTTTTATTTAGAGTTTAAAATGATGATAATTATTACATTAACATGTCCAACATAAAATGTAGGCTAGTAAATCATTAACAGAAATGTTTATCAGCTTCATTGACGTGTCTTTAATTCCAAAGAAACAAAGGAGTTCCCCAGCCAGTACAACCAAAACTGCAAAACCCTATGTTTTACTTTGTGAACCTGACTGAGATATTGTGTAATGCTCATCTTTTATTAGAAGTTAGTTATTCCTGGAATGCATGCTGTTTAAGTTTAGGCTACTATCAATAATATTTTGTAACCAATATAACTAGTTATTGAACTTCCAGTTCTCTGTGAAGTAAAATAAATATAATAAGTCACTATGACACAAATATGAAAAAATATATATATATATTTTTCTTTTTTGTAGTGGTAAAAGGTAGGGTACTATCCAAAATTCCTTTTGTAAATGTCTTTGGATCAGATACAAAAATCATTTTGAACGTGACTTTATGTATTGTTGAGATTGTGTGTGTGTATTTTTTTTATTTATTTTTTTTTGTCTAGAATTGCAAATTGACACATAAAGTTTAACTGTGAGATCTCATACCTAAAACTCTTTACCCTATCCACCAGTAGCGTCTTGTACACTGGGTAGGTTAATTATCTGTAAAAACCTCAAATGTGCCGGGGCTCTCAAAATCCCAACATGTGGGCCACATCCGGCCCAGGTCTGGCCCGGTTATAAACAGCGACTTGATGTCAAAATAATAATGCAATTCGGCCCATGAGAGAGGCCAAGACCATGCATCCCGACGACACCCATTCTTCTCCGTAACACTACTTGAGTTTTAATCACACTGGCATCACAAGCATGTCACCTGAAACTGCACAACCAGCCTTTGCAATGATGTTAGTCACTAGTTTCTGTGAAGAATGGTTCACGAGATAATTAGCATTAAATTTATATCACTAATACAGCTCTGCATCCATGTCACTACCATTGTCTCTGAATAATATATCATCGTATCATCATGTAAAACAGCATATAAAAATAAACAGACTGTAGGCCTACTGATCCTACTGATTACAATGATATAGAACATTCCTATGTCTGTATTCTAAGTAATCTCATCTTCTTTTGTCAAGACAGATGCTAGAAATGCCATTTCAGGATTCAGAACAGCAATTCAGAGGAATATCATGCACATTTTATTCATAAAATATGAAAATGAATAACATATTTTGTCAGCACATATATTGCCACACAGAATCCCTCTATCATGATTATATAACCAGATTCCAGACAACCTCCTCTATCAAAATGTGAAAAGATATTTGTTCTGGTATGATGAAATATAAAAATAAATCTTTAGATAATAAAAGCATATCGAATTTAAAAATAAATTCAGAAAATTCTATTGCAGGTCCAAGTTAAATAAATGCATAAATTAAAAAAAATGGCCACTGACATGGCCCTCCAATTAGATGATTTTTGCAACAGTGGCTCCCAGCTCATTTGACTTTGAGACCCCTGCTATATATTTCTGCCCATCTAGAATGATAATTGGGCAGATTGAAAAAAAAATGTGGAATCAATGATTTTACTCATTCTATGGTCTCTAAAGTGTCTAAAAATGGAAGATTTTTCACAAAAATTACACAAGAAAGCTGACTATTTTATTCTAGTTGAGACTAAAAGTTTTTTATTCTGGGTTTTACTGATATCCTATACAAACAGACCATACGAAGGGTTCTACTGATATATACACACACCATGAAGAGCAACTCATGATAGGTAATCAAGCAGCCCCAAATAGCATGAGTAGACTCCAAATTCTCAGTTACCCTTCATCATGGTTGACCTTTTGCCAAACTGTCACAAGGAAAGGTGGGCATTGCAGGCCCTCTTCCAGGATGCGATGTTGTGGAACCACCTCAACGCAGAAATTTGGCTCCTGTGTTTTCCCTCCAAAGTAGTCAATGGCATTAAAGCGCAGGCCACATTCATCTGGAATAAGTGCTTCTCTTCGGTGAGGTCTCAGTACATTCTTTTGTATGGCTGAGCTGGTTTGAAGTCCCAGTGATACTTCATTGATTACTGATGTGTGTATGGGCAAAACAATGTAAGCCTGCAGCAGGCTCTCTCCTGCATTACAGCTGATGTGTGAGGACCAGCAGTATCCGTTATCTCCTGTGGGGAATAACGCTTTGTGACCACAAGCCATTGAATGAAATCATACAGTCTAGACCAGTTTAAACAAAGTACATCCAAAATATTTAAAAGGACATGCAACTGGGCATCAGTTGTCATCTGAAGATTGTTTTTGTCAACTGCTTTTTAAAGCCTGTAGTTTCATAATGGTGTCTTTGTTACAGATACTATATTGTGTGAAAGCTTAAGTTCATAACATACCCTACAACATAACCCACTGCATATCTCATTTAGCACACTCACCTGTCTGAGAGTATGTGAACCGGATTGTCCGTTTGTCCTTTCTCAGTAGCATTCTAGCGTACGTTTGTGCGGTGCAGCTCAGCACGCACTGCGACGGAATGTCCACATTCCTGGCTGTTTCTGGTAGGAGACTGTCCTCCTCCGCACACAATATTGCTCTGTCCTCAGTCAGTGCAGCCACAAACAACATGCACAGAATGCCACTGCGAACCCAGAGAGAATAACACTTCGCCATTCTGCCCAAGCCTCTTGGGGAGAGTTGAGCGTTTCAGACACAAGCTGGATGAGGAAAGGCAGGATCCCTGGACTGTTTCCTTTTTAGCCCACTCTTTTCTGACATATGACACATCCTAAAAAGTGGTTGTCTTAAAAGTTCTGAAAGTTAGGTTGTCTTGCTTCAAATTTCAAAAAAAAAATTGAGTTAAGAGATTAAGCTTAAGCACTGTTGCTCTTTTCAGTGCACAACAAACACTGAGAGATTCCAGGAAACCATGCCAGAGATCACTCCTCTCCAGCAGTTCAAACTTAAAGCCCCACAAGCCAGAATGTAATAATAAACTTCCTAAACAGAATGACTGTCCCTTAACTACATGCATGCAACAAACAATAACTGTTTTAATAAAAAATGTTTCTTGTCATAATAAAAACCTCTGAAAGTCAAACATATGATATTTTTATGCAAGTTTTATTCTTTAAAAATCATGCAAATTATATAAATACATTTGATACAAAGTTAACATACAGTGTAGTGTGTTTAAACATGGTCATGTTAAGGAAATGTTAGTTTTGGAGGTGAATAACTTCTCATCTACATGATGATTCAAACAAGAATTGAAAATACAAATGAAGTACAAAAATATATCATGAAAAACATCAATATATTTATGTCTTTATGTGATGTATTTTACTACTTCTTCATTAACATACACACCATAAACTTACACGAGAGGAAAAATGTTGAACAGTATAAAGTATAAAATGGAAGACCATGTTCCCCAAAAGTAAACAAGATTTTTTGGGGGGAGGGTGAATGCACCAGCAACGTGACCTAGGATACTGAACTTGGAGAAGACATAATATAACCAGTGCAGGTATAGGGAGGTCATGGGAACAGCCTCAACGCCTCAGAACTTTTCATTTCACCTTGTTACAAGCAGTTGTGGTGCACAAAGTCGCGAGTGAATTAAAAAGTAGCCAGTATGTTCTAAAATAAAATGTGTTTTTGACTGTGTCCTCTCTGTATCAGTAGAACAAAATGCTCCGGAGTTAATCAATATGGACAAATAATTGTGACAGCGTAGTTTACAACATGTCTTACAACTGAAATGTGAACATGTCTGTAGGTATTCAGGAAATTTCCTTCTGTAGAATTGTTTGGATGTTTTACCTAATGGGTCATTGTGGTTGCGAATATGTGGTTACGAATATAATACGAACAACAATTATGACACTTTTACAAAGTATCATGTGCAAAACACTTTTAGATGATCCAATTAAAAGCAGCAGAGTTCACAGCTGTTGTTAGAGGGTTAACTACACACAGAAAATATTTGGCCTGGATGTGGAGTGTTCACATTTTTTCGTGGAACACTAAGTAGCGGTGTCGTCTCACTCTCTGGCAGAGTCAAAGGGTGAATGAAATACTACCAAAAAATAGCTGCAGGCACATGTGGGGATTCAATCTTGGTCTCCACATTGATCTCTACAAGGCAAGTGCTCTGATATTTTTTAGAATGGAAATAATTCTCAGAAAAACAAAGATCCTAGAATTTTCTCACCGGTATTTGGTAAAACAGATTCTGAAAGACCACAAAGAGCAGCAGCAATACAAACCTCCCCGACTTCACAGTCTATGGATATAATGATCAGAGTGACCTTAAAATACATACTGTATACATAACCTTTATCAAACAACAGTGTATTAGAATACCTCTCTCACTGGTAATGCATTGATCACACGGAGCGATCAGGAGAGGGGTGTGGAGAGAGACCGATAGCTGATTCATGCCTGAGGGGGCTGGGGGTCACCTCCAGGTCCACAGCCACACTGGCTAGTCATAGGCACAGAGGAGATGACCAGTGTGCCGCTCTCATCTATGTAGAGGAAAGGCACCAGGTCTTGGGCAAGTGGGTGGCAGCAGGTTACCTGGATGAGGAACACCAATGCATTTAATTGACAGATGAAAATCCGTAATTTAAGAAAATGAGATTACTTCAATTTAAGTGACTAGGAGTGGCCAAAAAAAGTATGTTTACCATGGTAAAACAGAGCAATGCATCTAATTGTCATTGCAAGTACAAAGTCATGCAGTTTATTGTATTGTATGTACAACATGCATTGTTTGCACACATTAGCAATGAACCAAGCACACACCGACCTGACCCAATATGAACCAGATAGTGTTCTATTAATTGAGCAATCTGGATTTAAAGTTCAGCCAGAGTTTGTTTATGTAACGTATTTCATACTGACAATGTCAAAGGCACTCCAATGTTCACAATCTCATCTGACAGGGAGGAGGAGGAGGAGGACAAGGTCCAGCCGGCAAGACATATATTATCTAACTCAACATGACTTACTATTTTAGTCAACTAGGTGTCATCTTCACACACACAACACCTCATCCAAATGAGAGCTAAACCAAACATTTCATCCTTGCTTACATCCAGAATAAGACCAACGAGCTAGAACGTCAGCTGATAAAGCTGATGACGAGAGTAAATGCTGTATAATGCGTATGTTCTTTGTGCATATACAATATACATTGTATTATGCGCTGCACACAAAATATTAAGCAGCGTGAAGTCAGTACCTGTGGAGAGGTGTCAGTGGTGGATGCAGGGCTTGGGCAGAGGGGCTCACTGGGATTTGGTCTTGGGCTGCAAACACGGCACTCGGTGTAGGTGAAGCTTTCTGGGTAGATGACCCAGTTCTCCCAGCCCAAATCTAAACAACAATAGAGGGTTTGATATTGAGGTTAATCATGTAATAGCAACTGTTAGGTATAAAATACTGAAAGAAGATGGCAGACTAGCAAATAGGGCAAGTGATGGCAAATGGTATGTGCAGTGTGTAGCAAGTGTGTGTGTGTGTGTGTGTGTGTGTGTGTGTGTGTGTGTGTGTGTGTGTGTGTGTGTGTGTGTGTGTGTGTGTGTGTTCTGACCTTTGATGAAGATCTGTGAAGACAGCTTGCAGCACTGCATTTCTGTTGAGGATCCAGGCTCATTCCCTGTAACAACAACATTTGACAATCAATACACCCTCTTACTGGATTTGAGCCAGATGCTGTAGTCCCTAATACTTCCCTGTCATAGGAAAGTAAATTTCTCTGGTGTTGTACCTGCTGTCATGTGTGGAGGAGACTGAATGGGCAGGCCAGAGTTGCCACTGGCTGTAAAGGCAGCCTTCCACTGCTCCCTCAGTGCAGCCATCCCCGTCACCTGGTGCTGAGGCTCCTGCTTGAGATTTAAGCCCTGCAAGATGCCCTCACCGATGGACTGCAGGGGAGCCCTCTGGCACCTACATGATATACAAAACACCATATCACCACTGGGTAGCTCACCATGTTGCATCAAGTAAACAGAACATGTGCGGGTTCTAGTGTAAAGTATTAGTTCACATGCCTGATGTAATATGCGGACAGAGAAACCACCAAAACAACTCATAATATGTGTGTAATTGCAGAACATTAAAACAATCAATATATATATATTTTTTCAATTGAATTTGTATCACATAGAATTGAGACTGCCAAAAGAAGATAAATTTAATATAAAATATTATGAAACGGCAAACCCAAATGTTTTGATGGAAAGTGGCCAATTACTCATAACCAGGTGGGATTGCGCAAGTCAATGCTGACGCCCCCAAAAAAGAGCCTTTTCCCGCCCTCAGTTTTTCTGAGATTGTGTCACCATGCCAGTATTTTGTACCCTTGGGAAACAGGCCTTTACTTTACCTTTACTTCACAATCAGCTATTTTGTAAAACAACACATCCCTTATGTAAACGACACACCTCCATATCAACTACATTCCTGAAACTGTAATTGATTTTGAAGTGATAGATTGTACCAGGCAATCAGAAAGGTCTAACCAAGAACTTGTGTATGCATATTTCTGAGGACAGTAACTTAAGTGCTATGGCCTACAACATGGTGAAAGTGTTTAACTACTGACACATTCAAACATACTCAAACATTATTTGATGCCATAACGCTAATATGAAGGCGCATTATTTGTCTAATTATAATGAAGTAATATAAATGATTCTTAATAGTCTTCTGCGGGCTGGAGCAGGGTTATTTCCTGAACAAATACAACTAATGTTTTTAGATCAGAGGATCCACTTCAACTGTATATATACATGTTATTCTTTGGACCATCAGCAAATCACTTAAAAAAAAAAAAAACACCCACCCAATGAAAGTTGTTCTTCACTTCATCAGATTGCAACTCACCTGCTGTTTGACTGATCAGACAAGGCAGGTACAGCAGGATCAGCAGTGCTCTTGTCTGACAGTTGGACGACAAAGGTGCTTCCCAGAGGACCAGCTAAGAGCAGAGCCAACATAATCCACACCACAGACATGACTGAATTTGGTGTTCTGTCCGGTCTTCCTCAAGCTACAATGTTGTTGTATCAGTCGGTTGTAACTATGCAACAGGTAGCTTGTAGCTGGTGACGATCACTGGCTTTGATGGAGGTGCGTCAGTCTGCAGCCGCAGCGGAACTTTGACTTCTCAGGGATGCTAAGGCAGGGGCTGGTAACTCCAATGAAAGCAAGGCAGGAGGAAGAGAATGTCTGTTGTTGGTATAGGCCTGGGAATCGTTTTATCTGGACATTCACCGGGTTGTCCTTGAAATACTCTACATTGTTTTCATGTCTCACAACTGTGAGATGGAAGAAGGGAGGCTGGTGGTAGACAAAGAAAGGAAAGACAGGCAGAGAACCTAGGGAAGTTAGCAACATATCATGCATGGTTGTAACCTCCCCACAAGATAAGCTACTCTACACAGCCAGGTGTTTGACTGGATACTCTTAACAGGACAAAAGATTATTTCTTAATAATAATAAAAAAAAACATTGGCCTGTAAAAATGAACAAGGTTAGACACATCCTGAATAATGGACCAGAGGTCTAATGGCACCACTTAGCAATTACAGTATACATATTATATAAAATTAAATGTATCAAAGAAATTCAAACTACCATGGGTTGATCTGGACATTAAGTGTCTTGGCAGAAGTATCCAACTTTTTATTTAAATTGTCCAGGTTTTTTATAGAGTTATGATACCATGAACCCTAATGAGGCTAATTGGGCATCTAGATAACGAAAAGGCCCATCCGCCCATTAGCTTACAGGATGACAAATTTAACATTTAAATAGCATTTAAATTAGGGCTCATGAGCTGTGTGTGAAAAACAAAGGGGGTTACGGGGTTCAGCGTCCATGGTTAACCCATTTTAAAAAAAGCTATTCACAATTATTTTATGCCAAGCCGAACCATCCAGGGGCAAAACACACTATGTAGTCTCCACAACCTTGAAAAATTTCTTGAGGGGAGAAATCCCAGTAGCTTTTACATTATTGCATCCCGACTTTAAAAAGTGGTTCTAGTGCTGATGATGTGTGTGTTGTCATGTAGGCTAGGCTATCAATGGGGAGATGGAGACCCCCCAAAATGCTGACCGTATTTTACACACTGCTCACGAGTAAAGTGCATAGCTAATAATTGGCAATGAAAAGGGATTTGAGCAAAGACATGATCAATAAATTCAAACAGAGATGGTACTTTCTTCGTCAACAGTGGAAATTCAAGATGTTTAAATCTAGCTTAAAGGCCTTTAATTCAGATGTTCTGAGTTCAGAGTGGTATGATGAATGGGGGACTGCAGAGAGTGGATCCATCTAGCAGACAGGGCAAAATCAGCAACTTTGTGATTATCACTACCAAACTTTATATCAGATGACTATTGATTTTTTGGAATCCATTTCTTGGAATCCATAATTTGCCTATTGTGCTAATTTGGGGGAAATTCGATCAGCCTTGTCACCAGGGTCTAAAAATGTTGCTATTTTTTTGTCCAAACCCTTGTGTCTTGTCTTGTGACATTATACAAAAATTTGGTAACCCTTTATTTGAAGGTACCGTCATAAGACTGACATGACACTGTCGATAACTATGACTTGACATTGTCAAGAACCTGTCATCAACTTTATAAACCTGGCATGACCTCTGACATACCCTAACCCTAACCATGACAAATACCGGGTGACACTTAATGACAGAAGTCATGACAGGTATATAAATTTTATGACAGATTCATGATAATGTCATGTCATAGTTAATGACAGCGTCATGTTAGTCTTATGACGGTGTCTTAAGTGTAACCAAAATTTTCAATCTGATAACTTATTGTGTTGTCAAGGTATGCCCTTCCAATTATGGATAGCACTGAAAACTCCAGCTAAATGCAAGCATTTTATGTATACCACTCTTCTAAAGATTTTTTTTTTTACTGCTGAAAATTTGCACACCAGTGTAGTACCACTTGTAAAGTGTTGAAATACTAAGTTTGATGTCTGATGCGATTTTGATAGCCTAGTACCTACAATTTCAAAACTTTACAGAGCTTTAAAACATGAAAAAATGTATACACTGGAGAAATTTTGAAATTGTACTTTGTGTTATTCAAAAGCTATGAGCCCTTAAATTGGTCCTAAATGGTGATTTTTACATAAAAATAAAAAAGCTATAGTATGGCACAATTTGAAAGTGTCAGATACAGTTTGTCCTGTTTTATATAATTTTGGCACATGCCTGAAGAATAAAGGTCAACTCGAGCCAAAATGGTAATTTTGGTTTCAATTCTATGACACTTTTGGAAGGTGCAAACATAATCTCTGTATTTGTGGTGGCCATTGTATGCCACCTTGATGACGGATAAAAAGTGGTAGATTTAACTTTCATGTTTTGTATAGTCTGCTCAGAATCCTATTCCAATAAGGCAATAGTTTACATTCATCATGACGTTGTGACAAGGCTTCTAGAATTTCAATGCATGTATTTATTTTTATCTGGGGAATAAATCTCAAGTCACAGTATACTGTATTTAAATCATCAGGTGCAAATCAATCCAGTGGTTACAGCAGTACATCGGTGTATGTTAAGACAGTGACATGCATGCTGGACAATGGTGATGGCTCTTAGACTTGCAGCTAAGACAACATGAAGCAGCCTCTGTATGGTTTGCCAGGGGTGACCAAGAAGTCCTGGGAGAGACAGACACACCGGACAGGAGATTGGCCGACTACTTCTATTAACTCCCTGCAAGTCTGGCCTTACATGAAAGCCTCAAATCTTTCACTGATAGGGCAGAAAATAATATTTGTGCTTTGCACCTGCCCTTCAAGGACAAAAATCCCAGAAAAGCAGCAAAATGCAACACAAGAATGTAATGAGGCTTTTGAAAATTCATTCAATGCTGTTGATATTGGAGTAAATGAAGATTGTGCTCATCATTCGCTGTCCTCACATGAACTACCCTTCCCTGGTCCTGAAGCTCCTCAGAACAAAGCAGCATAGAAAAGATGCAAACAGTTAAATCTTGGGCTTGGACTGTTAAACAGCAATAATTTGTGTATAAGGCATCAATGCCATAGAAAGGGAGTTCAGAACCTTGGTCCGCAGACCCTCCATAAATTACCAACATTGCCCACAGACATCATCCAATTCTAAGAATGTTTCCAGAAACGGACAACCACTGAATGTTCCACTCCCAAACCATTTGTTTGCACAGTCACATTAATTTCTTCTTCACAGAAAAAATCTGTTGTATTCTTAACTAAAATGCCTGCTAAAAAGAACCCCTAAAATCTGGGATTTCCAGAAAATGCTAAATAATTGTCAACGCCTATTTAAATGCCATATATCTCAGGCTCTGTACTGTAGTAGACAGAAGCATGAAATAAATAAATAAATAAAAACAAAGATCTGAGAGCCTACAACTTTGTCTTGTATCTGGACTGACTTGCTTGGCCATAACTTTCAAGTGTACTTTTTGAAAGTCATTAGCTACAGGCCTTAAAATGGACAAAATTATTGATGTGACATACTGTACGCAGCTGCTCCATGTCTGAAGAGGTCAAACACACAGATGTTGCTCCAGGTCTTAATGGGTTAAAGTATTATACATGTAGGCCCAGATATACTGCTATACAGTCTGCCAATGTCATAATTTTGAATTTACAATTTTGATTTATAACACTATATAGCACTTGGATAATTAGTAGGTCATGCATAGTGTAATTGGATGATTTTGACTCTGTAAGAAGTAGTAGTAGTGGTAGTAGTAGTAAATGAATTCAGCTTATTTTGGCTTGCTGGTCCCTAGGGTTACAGTGTATTCAGGCTTTTGATGAGTGCACTTTTGAGTACCACAATGATGGCCTGTGTGTAATATCGGCCTTGAGTGCAATCTGCCACTCTAAAAATTGCAAAGGGAGGTTTCAAACACCTGCCCCATCAAACATTTTCATAAGCAGGGTGTTGACCACATCCTACCATCCTTTTTACTACTTGATTGCTTTAACTCTGTCTGTTAACACACTTACGAGACAAATAAATCCAAACCCTACTTCCATCTACAGTACCAGAACACAGACACATTTCACTCTGCCAGATTGAATACAATAGGAGCTTTCTTATCCCCTTTGGGGGAATGTGTGCAGTGAGAGCATGTTTTTGGCTTGTATTAACCATAAAAAACAAATAAGACAAAAAACACTGCATAATTGACATCAACACTTTACATATGACACAAATTTTACCCATGGGATTGAATATACTTGACCTGTCGCAGCATACATTCAATATGTAACCTTTTTTAAGATACATGTCTAAAAAAACTAATTGCTGAATTTATTTATTTATTTATTTATTTAGCCTAGTTCTGTTTTTTTTTTTTGAGAGAGAGAGCAGGGTAATTTTTTGGGCTACTGTCGCATTTCCAAACCAGCAAATTAAGCAAAATGTTAAGACATGTATAAAACCACATTTTTTAACGTCAGTTTAATATCTTTTCGGCTATTGCAGTAGGTTTTGCAATTAATTGTCGTTGCAGTAATTAAGATACAATCTAGTATAATAATAAATGGGGCAAGGTATTGTGGGGAAGGAAACAGTAAGGTAATAATCACTGCAGTAACTGTTTTTGAGGCATCATGCGAGACCGTCTTTGATATCAAAGCTTGATTCCAGCAATAATGAATGATGGTGAGTGGAGAATTTAATTGAGAAGTTGTTTGGGGTGTTGAGTGAACAGTTGTTGAGTTACCTTGTTGTAAAGGTTTAGTACAATACAGTGACAAAGTGCAAAACAGTTTAAAATGTAAAATATTTAACATTGTTGTGTGGTAGGCCATAGCTTATATTACCATCATCATATAAACCTTTTAAAAAGCTTGTGGGAAGAACAAATAAGCAAAAATACAATATTCATTGCTGCAGATCTAAACAGTCCAGTAAATATGAAGTTCACATTTTGTAGTATTCTAAAAGTGTAAGAAGTTCATACAGTACAAGTAAAGCAAAATAAAACTAAAAAAGCAAGCAAGTAAAAAAAAAAGAAGAAGAAGAAAGAAATTATCCATGGAGGTTTCATATCAGCTATATTGCCGGGGTGTTCTGTTGAAGTTGTTAAGATACTGTATTCTAAATTCACCTGATAGAATGATTTGTTTGGCCTTTACTTTTAAAATCTTTTGGTCTTCTGTTTAAAATAACATGCTGGGGACACTATAAAAAGTAAAAAATGTCCCCCTGTCTCTTCCCAACTTATACTGTACACTCCAGGTGGCCCAGACTCCCTTTCCAAATGAAATAGTAACACAACAGATCCCTACAGTGACATCAACACAGGCCACCATGTGGTGCCCTTTATCCAAACCTTTTATCCTTTATCTATTCACAGATGTAGGTGAGCCCACGCGAGACTAGCCTAAGCCTAATCCACTTGTGGCTTGTTGTCATTCGGTGTGCGTTGCCAACGTTGCCAAAGACAGAGAGCACTGACCCAGAGAGGGGTGCAGAAACAGGGAAGTGCTGTGACTAACACTGCCAATGACTCTACAGTGCCCACTGTTCTCCTCAGACAACTAACACAATGGACACGTTGCTGGTGATACAAGGGCAGGTAAAACTAGATCCATAGGGGCTCAGAGCAGGTACAGTAAAATGCTAAGTCAACCAGCCCTTGGAGCTTCCATGTCTTCAGATTCCTGAAGCTGACAAACACCAGCGGACCAATGGGGTTTCTGTGAGACATCTGAAAAGAAGCAAGTCGTTGCGGCCCAGGTGAGTTTGCCTGATTTCCTTCACATCTAGAGACTGGAGCGGTAGCACAAAGCTCAGCAGAGTTGACCATGCTACATCTGTCATTCAGTTGCTATATAACTCATTGCTGAAAATGGAATTCAAGATATTGTATGATGACATAATTTTGTAACACTCATATCAGTAATAGTTTGTTTTTAGTAACAACGTACCAAAATGCCAGTGTAACTAATGCCACACTTAAAACAGTCTTGTCTATATCTATTAGAACAATCTTTTTTATCAAAACAAAAAGGGTGAATTGCAATTGAAGACAAATCACTGAACCAACACACTTGGCCTCAAATAAACCACTAACTAACACCAACTAACGTATCCCAAAATGAACTTTGCATTAAGACATGACCTGAGATAAACCCCTCCCACAGAGACCCTAAAACAAACTCCAGTCTCCATTTTTAGAATAAATGTATCAGAACATTGTTTTGTAGCAAATTGTTTTAGGGAGAGGCACAATGAAACTAGTAAAAGCTCCCCATAAATATCCTTTTTCAGTGATTCCCTGGTAAACAGAAGAGGGTTGATGTTTTTATATACACAGAAACAAAAGCCTGTCAGACTGTGGGAATGGCAGCTGTGTGGCATATGGGAGTGGACTTTCTTGTGCATGCTTGAAATTGGGCCTCATCTACATGTGCCAAGTCAGCAGTGGTACATCTTCAACAACTCTAAGTCAAAACCAATGAAATAGAGCATTTTTTGAAAGTCACTGGGGGTGGGGCAGGGGGAGGGGATGCATATCATCAATAAATATATCATCATCAATATAATATCAAGATCAAATGTAAATATGTAGACATAGGCCTGACAAAAACCTGCATTACAGGCACTTTATCAAGTAGGTAGCCCACCTATTATGCACCAGCCCACCATTATGCACCAGCCTGCGCTCCACACACCAGCTTGTGCACGTGGGAATGAATGAATGAATGAGCTAATTACACTGGGAGATGATTATGGGGCAGGTTGAATGAGCTTGGTTGGGACTGCAGCCAGGGCCCTGGGCTATGTCACAGCAGGTGAGTATTTACCTACAGCAGGCCTCATGTCTGACACAGAGCCCCATTCTTGCTTTCTGTTGCAGTGGATAAGGCAATGGGATGTGGCAGCACAAAACCAAATCAGCTACAACTGAAGAAATGCGACAGAGGTAACAATGCACTACGTTCCGATATTCAGATCGTTGTATTATTTTGCTCTCCAAGTGGAATGTTTGTTGAACTTGAAATGAATACTAAGATTAATGCATTTGAGGCCTTGAGACAATGAACTATACAATTTCCAAATTCTGGAAAAAAAAAAAAAAATGTTACACATATCAAATGTTAGTAAACCAGTCTGAAACCATACTTGTTTAATTAGATATTCTGGTTCTGATTTCAGACTGGTTTACTACCGTTTTATATGTGTTACAATATATTTATTAAAAAAAAATTGATAACACTTTATTTTAAGGTTCACATATTAGCCACTACACTTGTAGAATAAACAAGTATAGCTTAATGTAGCTCATGTATTTCACTGCCCAGGTTGCTGTGTCAAACAGCTCTGAACAACTTATTCTACCAGTGTTTTTCCACTATTCTGGATTTATTCAGACAGTATACTAGTGGGTTATACATGTTCTATTTTGGTAGGTACAACTACTTAGTAAGTAGAGATCAAGGCTTATAAGGCCATTATTAAGATTGTATCAAGAATAAAGGCCATTAGTCATGAACAACAAATTTATGAACACATGCCTAACAAATGATTAATGTTGCCTACCACATGCCTTACAAGTCACTATATGTGAACCTTAAAATAAAAAAAATTAAATATGGACTTGTATGGTTCTTCGTCTCAAGGCTTCATTTATTTCACAAATTGCTGTATTATTCTATTTTTTGTCTGAACACTTGCCATAATCCATTTGTTGACTTCGGAACATGTTTACATTTGTTTATAGGTCACCTGTCAGTCCCAGGTAAGCCCTAAAACATCATCTCACTTAATAAGCCTACAGTATGGAAAGCTACGCAAATCTGCTTATGACAAACTTTTCTGATGTGCTAAACTGTTTGTTTACTTTGTGCATTTGGTTATGCAGCTGCAACAGGTAAGTGAGAGTAGTTTAAGGTCAGGTGTGAAATAGCATAGAGCTGAGAGACATGAGTAGACCTCACGCCAGAGGTGTCAGTAACATGAGAGAATATAGAAACCCATTAGAGGTCCATACCACATAACACTGCAAAACAACTTTCCTAAACTAGTATTAACTATGAATAAATCATTACTTAATCACAATCAATTGAAACTGTGAAAGTACTTTCTCAGATGTTTTGAACATACAAAAATTAAGTAAAAACAAACAACAACAAACAAACAAACAAAACGAAACAAACAAACAAAAAAAATTAACAGGGATGAATTGTGTTTAAGGATCCTTACAATGATTTGTTCATAGCTAATAATAGTTTGTTAATGACATCTATTTTAACTATACTATAATTAGAAAGTGTTACCAGACATACAGTAGTGTATCCATTAGTATGTATAGATGAGACAAGAGCCACCAGTCTACAGTGTTTAAAATCAGTTATTCACAAAAGCACAGAGACTGGTGGCCTAATCTACACATGCACTCACCCTTCCTTCTTCACTCCCCCTGCTGAGAAACTCTCTCTGTCCCCCCGTCACCCCCACAGCCATGCGGGCCGCCCTGCTGATCCAGCGCTGGTACCGGCAGTATGTGGCCCGGCTGGAGATGAGGCGGCGCTGCACCTGGAACATCTTCCAGTCCATCGAATACGCTGGAGAACAGGACCAGATCAAGGTGGGACCCACCACAGACAGGAGATGCTTAAGCAAATCTCTCATCTTTCACAAAACTCTCAATCACACTTTAAACCAGACTTTGTTGACAGCAGAAACACTTAAATTGACCTACATTCATTTTCATGTTAATGTATAGTATTACTAGAGTAAATTATACAGGTGATGGCCAGGCCCAGTTCTAGCCTTTTTGCTGCCCTAGGCCAGATTTGAGTTTGCCCCATTTTTTCTAGAAATACAAGTGAAAAACGAAAGAAAATAACGTAATAAATATATTGTGATGCCCCCCTAAAATTTGATGCCCTAGGCAATCGCCTAGTTTGTCTATGCCTAGAACCGGCCCTGGTGATGGCTGCAGGACATTGATACCATGTTGTTATGTTTTCAAAACACAAGTTATCTCGTATATTTTCATGTCAATGGCAGTGCTAGTGCAAAAAATCAGTACAGATTTTTTTTCCCCTTGCAGCTGTACAATTTCTTTGCCTACCTCATGGAGCACTTCACTCCAACCAGCAGTGAGAGTAAGTACCCGGAATAAATCCAGGCAGAAGTGATCTAAAATGCAGATTTATCAAAAGACTACAACAGAATTCATCATATCTCCTCCTCCTCCTCTGTCTGTCTCCTCTAGGGAATCTCATCTCCCATATCTTTCGAGACAATGATCTGATGCGAGACATTGAGTGGGAGCGCTACTTTAACTATAAGAACATTGAGATTCCAGATGACTACTGCGGACCACACCTCACATTCCCTTTGACTACTTCCAATGTGACTGAGCTGGTGGAAGCATTCCGGAACAAACAAGTGAGTCTGCACCAAACCAGCTATCCTGTAGATCTAAAACCCAGTCTATTGCATCTATATATGTTTATGGAAATTAAACTCAATGCTGAATGAAAAGGATTCAATAGCATATCCTTTACTTAATGTTTAGAATATGCTATGTGAAGTAACTTATGCTACATGTAATTTTACTTTGCGTTTCATAATTGCAGACTATTTGATATTTTGATGTTTTGTCTGGCATGTCCCTTTTCTCCCAGTAGCAGCTTCACTCACGCTACGTGCTGCAGCTCCTGGGGGAGACATGGAAACTCCTGCGCCTCTTGCCAAACATAAGCCACGTGTCCACATGTCACAGCAAGGAAATCACCATCTGTGGTGAGAACAGCTTGTGTCAATGCATCAACTCCATATACAGTACAGACCAAAAGTTTGGACACACTTTCCCATTAAATTATTTACTATTTTCATGACGGTTGCCTTCAGTGACAATCTACAAAATAAACAAAGTTATGAATGAACACGTGGTATTATGTACTTAATAAAAAAAAAGTGTGAGATAACTGAAAACATGTTTTATATTCTTGTTTCATCAAAGTATACTTTTTTTTGTTTTGATAACTGCTTTGTCCTCCTTTTATTTTTTGGATGAGCTTCAAGAGGTAGTCACCTGAAATGGTTTTCCAACTGTCTTGAACAGTTATTCATTCCCAGAGATGCTAAGAACGTGTCGCCTCTTTTGCCTTCACTCTGCGGTCCAGCTCACCCCAAACCATCTTGATCGGGTTCAGGTCCAAAAGTTTGTCATAATCTCACACTTTTTTTGTTAAGCACATAATTTCATATGTGCTCATTCATAATATTGATGCCTTTAGTGAGAATCTACAATATAAATTGTCCTGGAAATAAATGAATCGTACATTGAATGAGGGGGTGTGTCTAAACTTTTGGTCTGTACTGTATATATAAACAGCAATTCCATCAGACTGATTATTCTTTTTCAAACCCCACAGGAGATCTGCACGGGCACCTGGAGGACCTGCTGCTGATATTCTATAAGGTGTGTTGGTGGTAGCTACAAAAGATATGCCATTAAGACTTGTGTGTTTAAGACTCACATATCTTTCTCTCTCTCTCTCTCTCTCTCTCTCACACACACACACACACACACACATCTCTCTCTCTCTCTCTTCTCTCTCTCTCTCTCTCCCAGAATGGCCTGCCATCCATGGAGACTTCTTATGTCTTTAATGGAGACTATGTGGACCGGGGAAAGAATTCCATTGAGATTCTCTTGATTCTATTTGCATTCCTGCTTCTATACCCAAATGATGTTCATCTCAACAGAGGCAACCATGAGGATCATATTGTAAATCTCAGGTAACAGAACAGTTCCTACAATGCAAGCATTATTGCGATACAAGTGCCTTAAGAACTTTGTTTTTTATTATTTTTAATGACTTGTTTTGACTAGCCTGAAGTGCCTGCTTCATCATATCACATAGATTATGTTGGATTTGGTTGAGGCGATTTGGCTGATAATACACATGATGATCATGAGATATTAACTAACCAGGTGGTCACTGTGTCGTGTTCAATCTGACTCCCAAGTGATAAAAGTTAAACAGTGGTGTTCTTTCTAGGTATGGCTTCACCAAAGAAGTCCTGGGGAAATACAGGGTAAGTATCTCGTCTGCACTAACCATCTGGAATTCTAAAACAACCAGAGTAGCCTTTCCTCGTTCCAAAACAAACAGGACCAGCAGGTCTCCTGCCGTCCCCTTATTCCCCCCTCCCCCCCCACCACCTCAGTGGGTATGTACACAAGCTGTTAATATCAGGGCTATTTAGAGGGTGGATGTGGGTCACTCCCCCCGTTGGCTAAGGGGATTAGCTGGCCTTTCGCCTAGCGCTGTGGGTCAGGTAGCCTTAAATAGAGTCAATGCTGACCAGGCAGGGCCTGAGCCGCTCTTGGAAAGGCTGACTGGCGAGAGAGAAGATTGAGTCTGGGTTTAGTGTTGCACAGAGTGCTGATCACGGCTGGGGAGGTGTTGCTTTTACCACTACGCTAGGAGAGGATTAATCTTTGCCGTGGCTAAATTAAGAACAATCACAAAAGTGTGCCACACTACAACCAATAAGACCTTATTATGTCTTGTTGTTGGCTGAGGGCATTGATCCCTTTTGCTCTGTCTTTACTTGCTGTTTCTGGGGGAGTTTTATAGTGGTAGTGTTATAAAAACAGGTCAGCTGGCACACAGATCAGTTATGCAACGTTTTATAATGCATGTGTTAGATTTTTGACACGGCGCCTTTTCCAACATGAGATTTCAGTGCAGTCTTCTGACTGATTGCTTACCAACCTCTAACATACCAAGCTCTAACATAGAAACCTCTAAACAGAATTGCCTACTTCAGAATAAAATGGTGTTGGTATTTGCCCTCTCAGCTCCATGGCAAGAAGATCCTGAAACTGCTCCAGAAGATCTTCAGCTGGCTGCCATTGGCCACCGTGATCGACCAGAAAGTTCTGATTGTGCATGGAGGGATCTCAGACACAACTGACCTCAATATCATTGCCAAAATGGATAGGCACAGAGTATGACTAGAAGTCTTTTCACAAACAATCTTCTTACTGCATGATTCAACCAGACACTATAAGACTATAAAGCCTGTATACATTATGCTAATCATACTTTGTAAACAGAGTGAGAACATTTAAAGGATAGCTCCGGAGTGAATTCAAGTATGGGCTTATTTCACACCTGAACATTCCGAGATTCTAAAAGCATTCCATGGTAGTAAACTGAACATTCTATCATTGAAATGCATTGGATTTATCCCTCTTTCTGACTTGAAAAAAATGGGTAATAACATTGAAACATGTCTAAATTCACCTTCTTTCAAGACATTACATACATTTCAATACATTACATTACAATACATATTTGAAGCACACAAATTTGGAAGTCCCGAATAGATAAAAGCACACAAATTGGACCTCCCAATTTGTGTGCTTAAATGTGTATTTGAAAGAAAGTGAATTTAGACATGTTTTAAATGTTATATTACCCATTTTTTTCAAGTCAGAAAGAGGAATAAATCCAATGCATTTCAATGATACAATGTTAAGTTTACTACCATGGAATGTCGGAATGTTCAAGTGTGAAATAAGCCCATAGCCCTGTTGAATGAGCCTGCTAAATGCACTAGTTAGCAAGTGGAACAAAAGAATTTGGAACTGCATCTACCAAACACTGGCATGAAACACTTTACATTGAGTGAAAGGAACCTTAGATCTTACTTTCGTTTTCGAATAATCAGTTTCCATTGATTCAGTGTAAAGTGCTTGTTCGCTTCTGCGTTCGGTCTATGTGGTTCCAAATTATTTTGTTCCACTCGCTAACTAGTGCATTTAGCAGGCTCTATGCTTGAATTCACTCCGGAGCTATCCTTTAAAAGGTGCAACATGAATTCCTGCATGGTTTCAGAGCGATTCCACTTTTGTCTCACATCACAGGCATCTCCCCTTGATTCACTAGCTGCCTTCCCCCTGAATACACTGTGACAAAATCACAGGGGCTATAATCGCCAAACAAAGCAAAATAGCAGTAACATAAGTGTTATAACCAACAAACACAATTTAATGACCCACATTCCAGTAAATTACTGATAACTCCCAGCCTACCCCCAACAATGTTTGGCTTGAACTTGATTTGTAATATTTTGGTGCACAGCCTGTGCCCATGTGTTTGTTGATGTTTACAGGCCCTGTGTCGTCTCCCTCCATTGGACTTTTTCACAGTGTATTCAGGGGGGAGGCAGGTAGCTGATCAAAGTGAGATGCCTATGATCACGCTGAAATCATAGAGGAACTCATATTGCACCTTTATAAATTATACATTTATTTTATTTCTTTTCCATGACTGTATACATGTACAGTATAACTGTCTCTTCTTTGTACATTAACATGTAATGAGATAAAAGTTAATTTCTTATGAAGTTCAATCACCTCACAAATCTTCATCAGTCATCCTCTTCTCTCTCTCTCCCTCTCAGTACGTGTCATCACTGAAGCCTCCTAAACACCGGCGTCTTCCAGCCAAAGGCAAGTCATGTGACCAGGACTCTGACCTGGAGGACGCAGGAGCTGGAGAACGCCGCCGGGTGCGCTCCCTGACCTACAGCAGCCCCTCGGCGGGCATGCACCGGGCCCTGCTCCAGCGCCGCTCCCTGCAGACCCCCGCCACCGTGGAGGAAGAACTCGAGGAGCGTCGACGGCAGGCGGGCTTTGGAAGCGGTCACTTCCACAGTAATGACCACCAGTCAGCCTGCTCGGACAGCGATACAGACGCTGAGCTCACAGAGGCTGTGGAGGCTGACGCCGAAGAGTGGAAACAGGTGAACAAGAGCATGTGAAAAACACACAGTGAATTGGAATTATAATAGAAAGCCTCCATTCTATGCTTACTGTAGTAGGTCAACAAATTAATCAGCTAATTTCTAGATACACAGAGAAAATGACCCCTTAAGCCATTCAGTCATTTGAGTGATATTGATCCCAATCCCCATCTCAAGGTATCATCCCAATAAAGACAATAAAGCCAATTCAATTTGTTCAGATTGTAGACCTGCTGTGGAGTGACCCCATGTCGCTGGACGGCTGTATTCCAAACGAGGTGCGGGGCGGAGGCTGCTACTGGGGCCCTGACGTGACCGAGGAAGTGCTGAGCAAACACCACTTGCAGCTGCTCATCCGCTCCCATGAGTGCAAACAGGAGGGCTATGAGTTCTGCCACAGCCGTCGAGTGAGTGCCACAGGCATGACTTCAGTCCCCCCACAAACCAAAGCAGCCATCATGGGCGACGTGCACGAAATGCTCAGTGCACAGTATGCGCTCATTCGTGTCCAGTAGAGCCAGCTGTTCTTGAATGTGCCGCTATAGTTAATGCAATTAGTGTTCACACAGACCTGGGTAGCGTCACACCCAACAGTGCCTGCATATACACTAATTGCATTCACTAGTGGCAGAACAGAACACCAGGCTCTACCGGATCTAAAACGAGTGCACACTTCAGCATTTCGTGCATGTTGTCTATTACGGCCAGGACATCATTATGGCCTTTTTAACGCCACAGCTAAACTATTGTTAGTCGACAAGTCAAATTAGAACATTACTGTTCACATTTTTCAAAATGTACAATTGAGCCTTTTTTTCCTGTGCTTTTTCTTGGCTTATGAAGAACAACAAACAAAAAACACAGTATAACTTGAGTTGTATATCTAGGAAATTAGTTTTTTTTATGAGATCTCTTGTGTGGCATCCTCGAAGGTCCTGACCATCTTCTCTGCCTCCAACTACTATGACGAGGGGAGTAATCGAGGAGCCTACATCCGCCTGGGCCCAGACCTGGTTCCTCATGTTATCCAGTACCAGGCCTCTCGGACTACACGGGACCTCACACTAAGGCAGAGGTAATACTTAAGAGCAGGCACTACTGTAAGATCAGCCATCTAAGCAATGACTCAAGCAGTCCGAGTGGGTTCACATGCATGAAAAGTACCGTCAGTACACTGGTTTTGTAAATTGCGCTCAATGGTGATTTCTTGCCCCCAACGGCACCTTCCAGGCAGCACAGCCTAAAAGGCACTCTTAGCCCTATTTCTAACCCCAACCCCCTCAACCCTCATCCTAACCCTAAATTGAGAGGGGAGTGATGCCTTGAAGGCAGCGTTACCTGGAAAGCACTGTTGAGGGCAAAAATATTTTGCTTTCAAAAGTCATGTGAGCCTGGGAATTGGGTGGTGGAGTAAAAGAACTGGGTGCTTTTGTGCCTTGTGTGTGCCACAGTGTAGGAAGGACAGAGCGTTCTGCTCTACGTGCATTGAGGGAGCAACTGTTTGCTCACAAGTCTGATCTCATCAGTGCCTTCCAGCAATATGACCCAGACAACACAGGTAGCGTACGCCACCAGCTGCCTCTCACTTCACACAACCTCCACTAAGTCATTTAGATTACATTGTAGAACGAAATTTCTAAGACCATGACAAATACCAGACACTTTTACCCTGCTTGTGTGGAGTCTCGACCTAGAGGTATAAGACCCTAACCCAAGTTTCAGGGCACACAACTCCACCTGGTGGTGGTTGGACGATATTTCTGTCTGTGACTGGACAACTACTTCCACAGGTCGGATCTTGCTGAAAGATTGGGCTGTTGCCATGGAGACAGTGTTGCATCTGGCGTTGCCCTGGCGTGTGTTGCGCTCTCAGCTGGTCAGCAGCACCCAGGACGGCATGTTGGACTACAACAACTGGTTTAGGGAACTCGCCATCACAGAGCCCAATAAAGAGGTGAGTACCCACAGGAGACAGCTCTCCAGCCTGTCAAATCTACCTGAGGACTTGTCCTAGCTGCACATCTCATTCAACACCTCACATAGCCAGATCCAAGGAAGTATAAATCTGAATCCATTTGAGGAAGACCACATACTATGTAGGAATTCCATTTCCCCTCAAATTTCAGCAGCCTTGGTAAAAGTTTAGTTTCCAATTCATATGAAACTGGTGAAAGAGGCCATTCTCCAACCTCTACCCTAAGATGTTCCAGCCACACTTGTCAGTAGAGAACCAGAATGACTAGGAACATGAAGTCATATGCTGGCAGCCTCTCATATTGCATAGTTTCAAATCACAACCAGGTTATGCTCGCATGGGTTTCAAACCCAACTGAACAAATGGCTTGCTGATAACAGACTTTTGTTTTTTTTCATCCAACAGCTAGCACACGCAAATGTGCTGGAGACTCTGTACAAACATCACTCCAATCTCGAGACCATCTTTCGTGTCATAGACACAGACAACTCAGGTGAGGCTGCAGTTACTGCTACTCTCCAGCTGAACCCGTCTCACATAGCCAGTCATCTGTATGAAATACAATCGTTATTGTCCACCTGCCCTTTCCACAGGTCTTATCTCTTTCGAGGAGTTCCGTCAGACGTGGAAGCTTCTAAGCTCTCATCTGAAGATGGAAATCAGTGACGAGGCCATCGTCGACCTCGCACACAGCATCGACTTCAACAAGGATGGCAGCATCGACATCAACGAGTTCATGGAGGCCTTCCGGCTTGTGGACAGCACCCATCACGACATGAGCAACAACCAGATTGGAGGACCATCCTGACTTCACCCGGTCATTGGCCAGTCAAGTCGCCCGAAAAGGAAACGTCAGTGGGTACTCCAACCTGTACACCAAGACCACTAAAGCCAGGCTAGGATACCAGTGCTCAGGCAAAATGAAACACAGCGTCAAGTGAGAAAAAACACCCAACTAGGCCAGAGAAACCAATCAGCTTGACTTTTTGCTACAGTACTTTTCTACAACATGTCTGAACTTAGGCATGCCAATACAGACAGGCTGGAAATGACCAAACCAAATCACCGTTGCCCATTAACATATCCTCTTATATTTAGCAACACACTGCCTCTATGGAAAGAAGTCAGAAACAGTCTTAAATATTATAACCTCGACACCTTTATTAAACCAATACAATCTCATTTTCCTGCCAATGATAGTATATAAAACACGCAATCAAATGCAATAAAATGTGTATTTACAGAATATGGAAAAACTATGACGTTTCTTCTCCAATTTCTTATTGCCTCAAGATTTGTGATGTGACCTAAAAAAAACACACTACTACTCGCACCACAGTATACAGCAGAGTTTTACAGAGTCAGAGATACTGTAGTTGGAATGCACTAAACGGGAAATCCATTAGAGAATGAAAGCAGGTTCTTCACATCGATCCTGACCAAAGAGGTTTCAATTGGTCAACCTTTGTACGCCATTCCACCAAGACATTTTCAACAAGGCACTTGACCTGCACGGACATTTTTCACATTAGCAAAAGTTTATTTTGAAGGTTGGAGCAGTCTAAAAGGTCAAGCCTTCCGTGGTGTGTGAGTGTGGTATGAAGCCGTCAGCTCAGTTTGCCCCCTCGTATGTGGACGCTGTCGTGGAGACCATGCTCGATGAGTTTGATGTCTTCCATGTCATCTTTGATCACGCCAATCAGGTGGCTAAGACCATCCTGTTGTTGTTTCAGGTGCTGTTGGAAACAACGGGTGTTTAAGCTTAGTCCATATCCAACACTCACTTTCTCACTCTATCTCTCTCACACACACACAAATAATATTTATTACCTCTTCATTATTCAATACGCTAAATTCAGAGAGACCTCAGCCTCAGCACCAGTAACTGGTCTGGTAAATAAAGGCACACCAGGCAATGCTTAGCAATGTTTTCCATTCCATTTTTTCGACCCATTATGGTGTGAATGAAAGCTCTTGGCCACCTTTAGTGTAAATTTTGTGGTTATTAAAGAGAACCTATGCAGGATCCGGTGGCGTCATCCAGTAAGCTAACAACCAAACAAAGCAGTTATTAAGCGTTTCTGCCAATAATCCTCCATTTAGAATTGCATAGTCAATGGTGATCGCCGCTAACAAAATGTATCGACAGTTGAATGCACTGAGAAGTCACAAATCGCGTTGTAATTCAAACAGTAAACTCTGGCTAAGTCACGTGACCTAGCTTGCTTGCTAACCAAAACTTACGATAGCCGGGACGCGCTCCCTGATCTTGCATAGGCGGTATCTGCCTCTAGGAGGGTCGGACAATCTCGTGAAGGGGCTTGTTTTACTCCGGAACATGTCATTTATCAAGTCTAGTGAGTTCTAGGCAATTTACATAAAGGTGTAACGAATAGGAAACGTCGAAATTTTACCTAAATGTTGCATGTGGTGGCTTTAACCTTACAGGATTTGAAATATTGAGTCGGAGGAAAGAAAACAGAAACGCATTTATAGTAGACTTGTCAGTCACCGTAACGAACGAAAATGACCATCACTGGTCTCTACTTTTGGAACTAAATTCGGATGAAAATATACAATGTTGTTCCTATTTGAAGACAAGCAAGCAAACAAACAAACAAACAAAATAACTGCCTTGGAGATTAAATAATGGCAGTTTTGCCGGGCACAGTATATGCCTTTAAGCTGTGAGGGTGAACATTCACAATCCCTTTAGAGACGCAGATGAGCAAGAGACGGGTCATGCCCAGGTGCTATAACCGGCGTTGTCCTGATTTTACCCTTCCCCCGCCAGACATACCTGTTTGATCTCCCTAAGCAGGTCGGCATCCACACTGTACCGCTCTTCGGATCGCACAGCACCAAAGTGGTTCTGCATGCGGATCTGGGACATCAGTTCATTCAGGCGACCCTAGAGAAGACAACAACAATGCCCAAAGTCACACTCACAGCAGCAGACAGACTCCATATCCATGTCACATTGGCAAATCTGCAAAACTCTAGCAGTTTCAATGCAAGGTACACTTTGTAAACTCCTTCCAAAACAACAATGACTGATATTCAACAAAGTGTATGTTCACACCAAGAGCTACTAACTGTGCGTTCAGACCGAGACCGATAAATTACCAAGTTGTCGAGACTCCCAAGAAACATCGCCTGAGCACAGCAACAAAAACGTTAAAGTTGCCCATGACGTGCGAGCATTCGAACGTTCAATCCTACTTCTCTACAGGAGTCACACCGGTAAATCATTCTGATTGGTAGGTCACCGAACCGCATCATAGCTCATTACATAAGGTTAACTGGAGTTTAACTTTATTTTTTCGCCCAAGTTTTGTCGCCCACCACACCTGGTGCTTTGGTCGCCGAAATCACCCGTCTCCATACAAAAACTCAATTACATCCGTCGCCCGTTTCGCCTGAATTGCTCTCAGTCTGAATGCACAGTAAAGTTGTAAAGATCACCAGAAGTGATTCACTATGTATGGGCTATGTACGGACTAGAGCGATTAAAAAAAGTTTAAACCAATTAACTTAATACAAACTAACTATGACACATCTGTTGTAAATCTTGAACACTCTTCTGTTAATGCAATGTCAACAGGCACGTAATGAGCAATGAGAACGTCTTGAGGAAGAAGCTGCTACTCTAATTTTATACCTTTAGTAGCTCTTAGAGTGAACATACAGTACCTGAAAGGCCAGGCTTTTTTGAGGTTCTAGTGCAGGGGTGCCCAACCAGTCGATCGCGATCTACCAGTCGATCGCTTGCGCAGTTCAGGTAGATCGCGAAGGTACCAAGAACAAAAGAGGCTTGGATATTCTGGCTTCATTTCCCTTGGTTTTGGCATTAACATCTGCGATTGACATAAACACGATCGATACAACTGCTGCAATCCAATGCCTAACTTGCAGTAAGTCGAGTCTTAGTAATCCCTCTTGTAAAGTGAGGTAAACAAAGTATTAATGCAAAAGTTTAATATGCGCTCAGCTGGTACAATGAGGGCTGTTTCTGAAGGTAGGCGGCAATCTACTGTGGAATGACGTGAGACAGTAGCCTAGGTCAAGGTCAAGTTATCGTCAAAATTTTGAGCTGTCAGTGTGGTTGCTTTATAAAAGGCCTATGACATTATGTAAAGAACTGACAGAGCAGTAACATTTACAACAAAAAGGCCATTTCATGGTAGATTTGAAGCAAGGGGCAGTGCGCAGAATTGCAGAAAAGTGCGCCTGGGATTCAAGTTTTTTTTTTGGCAAGTAATGTGGTCATCTCAAAAGTACCTCGCAAGCTGAAAAAGGTTGGGCACACTTGTTCTAGTGTTTTGTGAGCTTGAGTAGAGGATGGGGGGGGGGACGCTCCCAGAATACTCACTTTAAACTGTGTGGGGGCGTTGAGTTCAGACTGGATGGTGTCCAATTGCACACGGAGGTGCTCCTCATCCACTTGGATGGCGTAGCCACTCTTTCTCTGGATCTCCTGTTTAATCAGCACCTGGAGAGAGAGGGAGAGCGGGGGGAGAGAGAGAGGGAGAGAGGGAGAGAGAGAGAGAGAGAGAGAGAGAGAGAGAGAGAGAGAGAGAGAGAGAGAGAGAGAGACAAATCAAATTTCTGAGAATAACCTCAAGGGATTACTTGAAATAGCCTTAGGGTACAAGTGAGTCATCTCCAAGCTATTAAGACATTGGAAATTATTTCCAAGAAAGTAGATATTGGCCAGAGGCAAGGGTTGGCTTCAACATTAGAAATGTTCAGAAAGACCCGTATTTGCACACAATGCCACATAATTAGATAAGAACGCCAAAGGGCAAATGTTGGCATTTAAGAACAAAAGCAGCAGGCTTGTGAATCCACGGGCACAGATAAGTAGCTGTGCTGGCAGAGGACTGGATATCTTACCTGCAACACCCTATGGGACAAATCCATCAGCTTCCTCTTATACTGAGCGATCTTAGCCACTGTGGTTGCTTGGTTCTTCTGCAGCTCGCTGATGTCAGTAGAAATAATCTGATAAACAACCCAAGTAAATACAGTTCAACAAAGGCCTTCAAATGATCCTGACAGGTGATATTTCTCAAACAACCAAATGGAGGTGGCCTAATGGAAAACGAGAGCAAGACTAATGTAAAACATGAGCAGGTATAGGTGAAGAAGATGCTGTGGCTGCTAACTCACGTCAAGTCTGGACTGGTGCTGTTTTGTCATCTGGTCTTGGATTTTCAGCCGGCGGAGCAATTCCTTAAAACCCACCATGGGCACTGGGATCAGCCTGCAAGAGCAGCACACAGCATCCTCGCTATTTAGCACTGGCACATTACACATGCTTGTGTCCTTTAATACCTATATTCTCATTAAACCATCTTCGGGCAACTCCTGGGTGAAGAATTGTCATACAGTACCAAAAAAAGCAAGGTAACTAGGGCAACTAAACAAAGTGGGAACTGCGGGGTCAACCCACCTGTCAGGGTCCGGATTATCCACTTTGGCTTGTTCCCATATGATGGGATCCACACCTAAAACAAGGAATTAAACATATTAGTTAGTGGAGTGAGTGAGTGAGTATGAGTAGAAGTATGTGTCCAATGCATGAGCACCGAACCCAGGGCTACAGTGCGGGGGCCCACCTGCGGGCGGGTTCTGGAGCAGCTGTTTGAGCTGGGCCGGGGTGAGGGCAGTGCGGGTGAGGGACATAAGCACACCCAGCTGCTGCAGCTGGGCCTTGATGTTGGCCTGCTCCACAAAGCCCAGGAACGTGCTGGCTGGAACACGCTTGGACGTGCCATTAGGCGAGCGTTCCACCAGATAGACGATCACCTCTGTCCTGCAGGGACATAAAAACACACAGAAATGTCTCAAGTTTTGGGCCTGCTGATAGAATGTTTGAGTTAGTTTCCTATCTTATTAATCTATTTTTTTCCTATTGCCATTATTTCCACTACTATTATGCTTGACGTTGACTCATAAACCTATTATTGAACAATTTTAAGATCAATCCTAGAACCTGAAATTGGTCTGATACTGTATCCCAATGTCCATCCTAAGCCCTAAGCCCTGCATGAACTGGCCAATCACAAGGTAAGTCTCTGAGGGTTCAGGGCTTAGTGGGGACAATGAGATTTAGCCTAGGAGTCACAAGTCATTGGGAGGTCTAGAAGCCCACAGAAGCACAAAGATGCTCTCAGGTGGGCACACACACACACACACACACACACACACACACACACACACACACAGGCACGTAGAGAGATTGTTGGGATAGAGATGTGCTACAGAGAGAGGCTAGTGCTCACTGGTCATCGGGCATTGTCTTGACGGCCTCCACGTTGACGGAGAGGTTCTGGTGTCCCCCCAACACCTTGTGCAGCGACTCCACCAGCTGCTGCTGCTGGGCCCTCACGTCCGCCTCCTTTTTATTTAGCACCAGCACCAGGAGTCCGTCCTCATCCTTACTGCCTGGTGTACAGCTGAAGCCCACAGCCTGAGGACCACCACACACACACACACACACACACACACACACACACACACACACACACTAACTTAATTGCCTTTCTTTGGATCGAAAAGACCATGCAAGGTGACAGATGGCTTATATGTCTTAGATGGCTTACTACTAACGTAGTTCTATGTGCCACTAGTTCGGTCAACCAGCCACAGCCCACAACAAGGCCTAACTATCTAGCAGACCAACAAAAACACAGAGCATCTGCTTCACTATCCAAGGAAACATGCTCTTCAGAGGAAACAAGCCCTCAGCATGAGATTTCAAAAGGAAGGCAAATCATACTTCCAGACAGTATTATCAATGACATTTTCCAGACACTGGATACTACTTCTCAGGGTCGCTCAGTCTTTCATGTTTGCCAAATAAAACACTGCGGCTCCAAGTTCTCCCTCACTGGGCAGCCAGAGCCAGAGCACCTACCTTGAACCTGCAGAAAGGGTTCTCCTGGGTGAAGTCCACTGGGGCGGTGTTGTTGTTGAAGAAGCCCTTGCCTGTGCCCCAGAAGGCCTGCAGCTGGTTCCACTTGGCCAGGATGGCATCACGTTCATCACCCAGCAGGGTGGGCGCCGACAGGGCACTGGCTGTGTTTATGAGCTGATTGGACTGCGCTGGGGCCTGGGCCTGCTGCCCAAAAAGGCCTCCTGTTTTACACACACACACACACACACACACACACACACACACACGGAAAGAATGAAGCCGCTTGTTTTTTAAAATCATATTTTCTCTTTTTCCACGCTGAAAGCCAAGTTCAGTCATGTCTGTAATTGTTTGCATCGTTTGCATCATCTTCTAAGGTGCAACTCTGGAGAAGATTGGATTAGATAACAAATTAAATAACGTACGCTGGGACAGCATGCAAGCAAAAACATATTTAAACCCAACAACAGGCATCTCTGGCCTGAGTTCACCTTCAGCCTCCCTGAAATGTCATTACTTTCGCCAGGAACTAAATAACACGACAAATCACAATTTTCATTTCAATAACTTCATTACAGTTGCTAGACTACAGTAATGCCATTTTAGTTTTAATATTTCTGTGAAATGTATGATGTTGTTGTTGATGTTGTTCTCAAAGTTATTTTGTGCTTAGACTCACACTTGGCCCATGCATAATGTAACCTGTTGTATCATCCTATGTCCACTACATCTCTGAGTGAAAAAATGTTGTTTGTGAACGGGAATTTGCAAAGGAGAAGAAAAAAAGTTTAAAAGTTTAAGATTAAGTCAATCCGACAATGTAACGTGTTACTTTTTTGAGTGACTTTCCCAGCTTTGCTCACCTTGTTGCTGCTGCTGCTGAGTGGCCTGGAGGTTGAAGTTTCCAAAGCCCAGCCCTCCTCCAGTCAGGCCTGTGCCAAAGCCGCCTGCCCCAGCGGTGCCTGTGCCCAGGCCAGAGGAGAAGCCAAAGCCCTTGTTCTGGTTCCCAAACAGGCCCCCTACAGAAGCAGAGGCACAGCTTAGACGGCAGCTCAGACAGGGAGCACCACACAGGTGGTGGAGTTTAACAGAGCTGAGCTGAGGAGCACTACAACAGAGAGAGCTGTGGTAGAATGGGAGGGTATGGGAAGTGGTTACTACAGTGGAAATCAGAGCATTTTATTAGGGAATGGATCAAAGTTTTGATGAGGGGGATGGGTGACAGACTATCACTAATATATCCATTCTATCTATCAACAGTCTCTCACTCCCACACTCACTTCCACACTCAATCATACACACAAACACACACACACACACAAAACCCCCACCTCCGGTGTTTGAGGGTGTAGCAAAACTAAATGTAGAGCCAGGTGCAGCAGTAGTAGTGGTGGTCCCGAACCCTCCAAAAGCGCCTGTGCAACAGACATTCACAAATGATGCAGGGCAAAGCAGGGGGTGTGGATGGGGGGGATATGGGAGAACACCATGGAGATGGAGGTTTGTGGGGATGACCATCAGAAACAACCACACACACACACACACACACACACACACACGAAGAGGCTTTGGATATAGAATCCATAATTGTAGCACATTCCAAATGCAAGTCAGACACATTTCTGGTGGGATGTGCATTGAAATTATCACCATGAGAATAAAGATTCAAGGATCTTTAGTGGCCTCTACTGGTTTTACATGGTAATAATAATAAGATGCTCCATACAACAACACAAAGGACTGGACCAGGGCAATCAATAGACTTCTGAATAAATAGAAGGCCCCAAGTCATCGGGATGGGGGAGTAATGTGTGTGATAAGAAAAAAGAAATTCTCAGAATATGAATGGCCAATATAGTGCAGGACACATGAACAATGAGGGAATGACTGACAGGTGAACTGACTGTAAGAAAGATCTACCTGCACTAGCAATGCTATTGCCGAAATTGAAAACGGTGGCCGTGGTGGTAGGAGCCCCAAAGCCCCCCACATTAAAGTTGACGGCAGCTGGGTTGGCATTTATTCCAAACCCCCCAAAACTAAAACCCCCAGCGGTGGTTGTGACCGCACCGAGCCCCCCAAATCCTGCCCAAGGGCCGGAGCAAGAGCAGGATGGAGAGACAGAAAGAGAAAAAGAGAAAGGAGGATTAGTACAGACAGTGCAGGGTTAATTTGAACTGAAACGATGATAATAAATAAGCCTATTGTTCAATCACCTTTTGAGACAATGAGGAGATGCCACTAAATGATCGTCATTTGATACCACTTGTGGCTATACTTGAAGATATATTTCAGTATTTAGAATTTTTATTCCCTTTTCTGGGGTGTCTACGACAAAATACAACGGTTGACACCGAAATCTGGATGATTGGCCCAGTCTTGGTTCATTTAGAATCTCCCCTGTCTGCTTTAGAATGGTTAGCTGTGTGCATGTTCAATCCTGTCCATGAAAAACCCTTAAATCTTTATTTTAAAACATGTACAACTCATCGAGTGGTTAGTGATGTTTGTTGATGTCCCAAAACAAGTATTGTAGCGAAATACAGCTCCTGTCGAGTTTTATTTGCTATTATTGCTAGAATATATCATTCCACCGAAAAAATAGTTCCAGAATGTTTAAAATACCACATTAAAGGTGACTGAAACTGTATTTCACTACGATACATGTTGAGAGAAGTTCCTTGGAGAGAACGGCCAAATGTGAATTTGAATTGGCTTCGAATGAATGAAGCAGTTACATCTGTCAAAATGGAAAATGCGAGGTGAGCCCATGATATTGCTGTGGTATATCCTCACTCCAAATGACAGGTAGCATGTGTCTTCAAATCAGACATTACTAAATAGCTCGACCGAACCTCTTTATGTACAGTATATAAACATAAAGAGAGACAAAATATTATGGCCTCATTTTAAATGTAAGCAATTACCATGAGAGGCCGATGGGTGCAGTGCAGTGCAGTGTCTACTTGCATAAGTGCAAGTAGACACTGGTAAAACAACCATAACCACCAGACTTGAGTGGTTTATTGCGTTTCTAAAATTGTTACTACATTAACCTGGCAGGAAGGAGGACTGTCTGAATGGTTGCCATGTAATGCAGAGGCGTAGCTACTGTTCAATTTCCTATGGAGCAGCAGTATTAATGAAATGAGCCCTGGTAAATTGTGAATTTACAATGGCATAGAATGTGATTCAACCAATCACAATGTAGGACAGGAACAATCAGTTTTAGAATCAATGGCACAACTAGTAAAAACGCAACATAATGCAACTGTGCTACACCATCTGGACCAGACAAAGGAACCCAAGAAATCTTTCAATTATTTCATAGCGGGTGTTAACACAACACTATAATAAACACAACTTTTGGAAGAGACAACAGAGAGGACTACGTTGAGAGGAAAAAGGGAAGCAACACAGACATAAAATAAAATTTCTGGTAAGAACAAAAAAAACCTCCAAAACTATTACATTAGGTGTTTCTGGTATGTTGGTACATTTTTGAGTTAAAATTAAATATACAAGTATAACTTGAGATGTTGCATCATGCAATTCTATATTGTGCTCATGTTTGCTCAATAAGTATATAGACTAGCATGCTGTAAAAGGTATAGACATAACATTTAGGCTACATGCTCTACAATGTAACACTAGATAGCTTTCTATTTTCTTGTTAAGTAAAATTAGCAGTCAAACTTCCACATTCAAAATGTGCATTGTAAATATGTCCAAAACACAATTACATCAACATGTATAGCAATCAATTAATCAAGCTAAAATGTATAATTAGCATTGTCAGAATAGCTCTGACCAAAAGTTATTAGCCTAAATGTGACACTTCTCACCTGTGTTTGAGGCACCAAAGCTAAACCCAGTGGATGCAGTTGTTGTGGTAGGGGCACCAAACCCTGTACCAAAACCTGATAAAAGGTCAGTCATAAGATCAGTTTAAAACACAAGATCAAGTGCAATCTATGGCTACTAAGTGAAATAGAAGTTCTGGTTAGACTACAGGAAACACAATAACACAGTAAATATAGCAAATAACTAGTATCTCAATGGCATCCCTTTAACTTTTAAGAGGGGAAATAAACCATGTTTTCCCATCCACTCATGCAGACATAGAATGCTGTCTGTAAATGATGGCAGTTGTGGTTTCTGAAATGGCATGTTACCCTCCGTGCTGCGTAAAACGGGACCTGGCAGGTGTCACTATCAAGAGTTTGCGTGAACTCACTTCATCGTTTACAGAAATGATGCAGTGAACACAGCAGGTACTAAAGCAGCCATTTGAGAAACATCAAGTAGTGTTTGATATGGATGCTTTTCAGGATGAATATGTAAGCTAAATGTCAGCCACTAAGTGAAATGGTAAATTAAAGCCCATCAGCCCCACCAAGAACCTATGAATGTTAAGTGAGATTAGCACAATGCCATGCAAAATACAATAAAAAGTGTTTTCGCGGATGAAAATTTATACACGAGGAGATATAAAGCTAAACTAACCATTATTAATGTGCCTTCCAATTTCGGTGAACGAACGTTTCCAAGGCTAAGAGACATTCATAATTCCATAATTTCGACTCTACCCCCTAACCATATGTTTATACTTTTACATTATGCTATAACGTTAGTTACGACTGAAGGGGCTGATCATGTTTACTTGATTTTGTATAAAAACTGAGGAGACATTAACTTACTACCGAATCCAGAGGAAGCTGTAGTTGTTGTGGGAGCACCAAAACCAAATGCGGTGGGTGCTGTTGTTTTGGCAGCGAATGAACCAAATGAAAATCCTGAAGTGCCTTAAGTGATAACAAAATATAATATGAAGACATGCCAAGATAACCATGCAATGCAAATGGTAACGATAACATGGATGAGGGAGGTGACCAGTGAACATGTGCGTAAACCTTTGACGTTTACGTTACTTTTAGTTGTGTTTGCCTTAGCATGGGGAAATCAACGCTAACGTTAGGATTACCTCAAAGTTATTTACAATTAAGTCAGTTTCAAGTACACATGTGTCAAGAGGAATGGTACATTAGTTCTGTTTTTCTTGGTCTTAGAATAACCTTAAACGACCTAAATTAATCCAAAACACTGTAACGTTAGCTATTAGCACACACGTCTCCCTATGCTAGCTCTGTGTTACAGGCAGCAGTCTCTCAGTCTCAATTCAAACAAGACATAGATATGTCTACCTGGCAAGTATCATCATAATTGATACGTTAAATTTCTTAGTAACTAACCACTGTATGTTCCTTAATGTAACATTGTTTAAAATAACTTACTGGCAGGATTTGTCGCGGCAGCGCCGCCAAAATTGAACGCCATATTTCACGTTGTCCCTCGGTGACAAGTCCGTCCAGAAACAAGTCCACAATCTGTAACGTTCCTACACATTCCAGAATCCTGAGTCAACGCTAAATCTGCGAGTTGCGAGGAAGATGTTTCTTGAGCTCCTGTTGCATCCCCACCTGTTGGTCTAATTTCCCCTACAATACAGATACCATTAAACTAAAGGAACACAAAAAATATGGCAAAAGAACTCGAAATTATTGGAAGGGGCCTGTGTTATTTGCCCACACCAGAGGAGCCTGCATACTTGACCACACATCAGAACTGAGGGCTGACTCCTTCAAACTGTCATTCATCAATAGACTATAAGTGTGAGGGCCATACCGAAAAATGTCTACGTAGGTTCTGGTCTGGTCGGTCGACAATAAGAAATGACATCTATGACATTATACTTGTTGTGAGAAGCCCCTTTAATTGCTCCAACGCCCTCTACTCTGGCCTTTAGAGCATGTAATTCATGTATTTATTTCTATTCGCCTTGGTTAGATTGCTCACAGAGATGCCACACAGCCTTCTGTATATCATGACGTACACTCTATTCTTCCTTCTTTACTTAATTTCTATGAACATGCAGAGAAAACATCTTTTTGCATTGTACTGCCTTGTCTATGGATTATGTACTGTATATCAGGACAACCCAGCAACCTTCCTCACTTACTACTGATATCTGTGTTGACTGCTTTGCATCACATAGTGAGCACTACATGATCATAAGTTTAGTTACACAACAGGAAAAAATAGGTATAGCCTATGAATAAGTATTAAATATGATAATTGATATATATATATATATATATATATATATATATATATATATATATAGCCTATATATATGGGCAATTCCAGCGTTATGGACGTGACATTTTCGTGCATTATTGATGAACAAAAAGCCACATAACCTCCGCAAACCTAGCAGTAGTTCACAATTTTCTTCATATTCTTCTGCAAACTCCATGGCTGAATACAGGCAAACAGAAAAAAATAATATCATGATTTGCATCATAAGAATATGAGCCTTTCAATTTGCGTTATGGACGTGACGAAAAACTGACAAACTTTTGAGAGAGCGTAGTTTTTGTTGTGAAGTGTGAGAAATTTCTAGTGAAATGTAAATATTACTACATTCATACCAAACAGGACACCTCAGTAAAGACAGAGAAAGACTTAATTTTAAATGCAAATGTAAAAAAGTTGGTTTTCATTGAGAGACATGGCGTTATGGATGTGACGTTATGGACGTGACGTCTGGAAAAACCTTCCAAAACGATACAAAACAATTGTGAATGGTGGATTTTAACCTGTAATGACAGAAATAGTAATAGAAAAATAAAAAATAACTGATAGCATTGCAGCTTTGTGTGTGTTATCACCCACTTATGCCCATTATAAGCCCCTCCATAGACTTACATTATAGCTGAATAGGGTAAAAAATTTTTAACAGATATCCTTTCGAAACTTGCTCAGTTGAATATTTACATCAAGATGATACTTTTTTGTATTGCAAGTTTTCTGAAAGAATTTGTATGTCCATGTAAATGACACTTGAAGTTTTAAGGTGAGGTTTACTTTTTCGTGGAATTGCCCATATACAGTATATTTATATACTTTACAGAAAAAAAATGGTCATAATCAGAAAGAAACTAAAATGAGACCAACATAAGTCAAACAGTTTATTGTAAAATACAATTTGTTGTTAGTGCAAAAGTTTGTAACATTTCTGCAGTTTTATTAAAAAGTAACTGATATAGTGTATGCAATGGGCAATAATAATAATAATTCATTTAAAACGTTACAAACTCAAAATAGATGCTTTTTTTGCAACAAAGGTTGACACTGAATGAAATAAGACATACTAAAGCGGGTCAGTGAGTGTAAAATATTTTTGAGGAAATATAACTTGGCCGTACAAATACTTTTTTCCTTGGCAAAAGGAAACCGTTCACATTATGCACTACATGCAAGAACAATCTTGGGTCTTGGTGAACCATCTAAAACTTTGACTCAGCCATCATGGCACATAAAGTATACAAAAATGTAATTTCTCACCTTAGACATTTCAATGGGACCCAGTAAAAAAGTTTTTTCAAATAAATTACACAAAGGCACTAAAGAACAAAAATTAGAGATGCCTAGATGTAGATGGCATTTTTTAAAACAGTCTAAGGTTACTGACATGTAACATATATTGAATACAGCAGCTACAGCAACATCACAATGAATGGCCTGTTGTGCACCATCTTTGTAACTACATGCACAATGAGGCACAAACGGCACTAATGGACCTGAGATTATCCATGCATACACCTTATTCATCTTAGCCACATAGGACTTCAGTAGACGTAACACTGAAATGACCCAAATCTAAGATCAACATACAAAGATAGGATGTTTAACAACTGTGCTTTGTTGTAACTGTGCATTCGATCAAGTTAATATCTATGATTTCCAAACACTAGTTAACAATTAGGAATAACAATCCAGTGATCAGATGGATATGTAACTATTATCAAACAGAAATAGAGAAAAATGCAATCCAAGCCACTCAACAAAAATAAAATCATTGAAACAACACAAAGCATTCTAAAATACATTGGACATTTTTTTTACAGCCTGTACAACGACCTGTAAATGAGGCATGTTCTAAACCGCCAATCTAAAGGTCTAAAATCCAATTACACAATATACCATTCATTTATGCATTTTTTTTATAATCCTTGCTGTTTTTTTCTTTTCCTTTTCAGCAAAATCTGCCACAATGATTGATGATTACTCAAACAAAACAACAAAATGAATCTGCTTAACTACACTTTTACAATGTTGTATTGAAACAATGTCAAGTCAGGTTGACAGGTAAATACAGCAGCCAAATCCCAATGTGGTCAGGGCAGGAGCCTATGACCTGCTCTGCTCTGCACTGCCAAGGGCAAAAAAGAAAAAGAAAATAGAAAAGAAAAACTACAAGTTTTAAACTAGCTCTTTTTAAACTAGCTCAGTCAATGAGAAAAATAATTGACTTGAAATGAAAAAAGGACATCACAGCTTGGATAGAGTTATCGCTTGTTTGTTTTTAAATGTCACTGAGTCAAGCTCTCTAATTTGGCACAGAGGCTGGGAGCTGAAACAAAACTGAGGTAAATTGTCTTCATTCATTCACGCAACAGGAAGGCATGGTTAACTACCTTATGTGTCCCATGTGTACTGTAAGTGACCCAAATCCAATGGAAGCCCTTTCAATTTTCTCTGTACTAAATGACAATGTACTGAATACAATCATTAATGACTCATTATGCTCTTATAACTTCGTATGGCCACCAAAAGATGGACAATACCTGACTATGAAAACAATGGCAGCCATCTCTTCAAAAATCATCAATTGCAAAATAAATCCTTGTTACAAAAAAAGAAATAACAAAAACAGTATTTGATGGCAACCACATTCAGTCTGAATCATCTTATCAAAAATATTCATTTTTGCAAAGGGAGAAAAGATGCAAGATAAACAGCACTACATCACCAAAAATGCAAACACAAACATAGAACATCATGATTTTAACATATAAGGAACATTTCACACTGCAAACATGTCACTAAAGATGCTAGCATGTCTGAGCCTGACTTATCAATCTTTAAATGTGAAAATATAGCAATATATTTACACATATTCAACATATAAAATAACAGAACAGCATGTGATGAAAAATGATCAAATATACTATTTGGCACCACACGACCTTCATTGCTTTACACACTGTCGTTTTGGAATTCTATTCAAGCATTTTCGGATTTTACAGGGGTCATGCCAACATAGTTGCCATTTTTTGAGTTGTCAGTGTAGTCTTCCGTTTTGTCACTCACAGGCGAATAGATTGTGTCCTCCTTAGTCGGCTATGGGAAAAAACAAGAAAAGTACAAAGGGGAAAATTTTAAGTATATGAACCATCATACTACACAGTATAACCATTCATGAATCAAATGTTAAATGTCAGGACTACGTCAAAATGCATTCTATTTACCATAATTCATTCACTACTATGTTTATCATTATCATCTTTACCGCCGCCAGAGAGGTTATGTTTTCCACCAGCGTGTGTGTGTTTGTCTGTCTGTGTGTCCGTGCACAACATAACTCGAAAAGTACTGCATGGATTTGTATTAAATTTTCGGACAATGTGTGTATTGGGATAAGTAAGAAGTTATTCAATTTGGTGGCGATCGGTGATCCAGAACACCACCTGTGACCACATTGCCTTGGCGGAGGTCTGCGCTCTCTGAGCGCTTTTCTAGTATTTCTATGGTTTTACTTCGCATGATTTACCATGCTTTGCTTTAATTTTGTAAAACATAAGAAAGAATCTCTGTGTATGAAATGGACAACATAAATAAATTAAATTCACTTCCTTTTGTCTTGCCTTGTAGTTGGGTTTTGAATACATAAAACAACAAAAACTGTTAATGTTTGTTTGCTATTCCCTGGCCTGGATTCCATGACATTCCATGTACCCTAGCCCGGCACATAAATTTGCTCAGCCTGTACGTCTAGTAGCAAGCCATTGGGGATTTGATTGGATGACGCCGTTGGCGACATCTAATCACAGCGCTCTATGTGTTTACGGAGGGCTATGTGTTTAGAGACAAACTGTACATACAGTATAACCTTATATCTAACCTAAATGTGCACTTTTAAAGTTCTCTATGCCTCAGTTTAAATGTAAACACCTACGGGAATCTACGGAATGAAGTTTGGAGTAACTGAGTTTCGTCAATGGTGGAAATTATGGAGGCAAGCTACAGTTTTCAACTCAGACTATGAGGTGCCAGTTGACTCCAACGTTAAGCCTGTTTGTTGCCAATCAGTTAACTAGCCGTATTCCCGAGAGGAGGGGTCAGATGCAAGTGAACTATGTGCGACAAGTCCGTGCTCCGATCATTATTTAACATATTTTAAGACAGAATCTTTAAAGGCTTTCTCCTTTAAAGCTGAAAGATTAATTCATTAGGGCTTCTACAAATCTACACATACCCTAGTGGCAGCAAATAGATTTGCCTAGCCAGTACGTCTAGCAACGAGCCATAGAGACTTATTGTCAGCTTTGTTCCCACGGCAGACAGTGTTAAAACACTGCCTTGGGAACAAGACTGACATGTCTGGACAGAAAACACAATGTCCAAATTGGTCAAGTGCCAGATTACTTCACATGGTCCTTGTAGGGAAGCTCAGGGGGAACTTTGAGAAATGAGCGGCCAATTTTCCATTATTACAAATGTTACACTGAAACTGGTAGATAAACAGTGCTTCCACAACAGATTTGGTGCGGTTTCATTTGGAAACACATCAATGCCTGAATATCTTGCAAACCCACTCAGCATCTCTCTCCTATCTCTTTCTATACTATCCTGTTGATATACACCTACGGCCAGTCTGGTTAACACAAATGAAAGAGCTTTGCATGCCATACATCAGCGTACATATTATGCTCTACATGCTGTTAAAAACAGAAGGGCAGAGAAAGAAAAAAATCACTCATCACATCACATTCATTACATGTTATTCAAGGTTAGGACTTACAGATAGGTAAGGGTAAGCTTCAGAAAAATCAAAACGTTTTACTTCACTCTGAAAGAACACACAGAGACACACACAATACAACCACAACTCATCAAATTTTAGCATCTAGCCTACAGATCAAGTGACAGTTAATACATAGACATTAGTAAAGTAATTGACATGCTATGGTTAGAATGTTAGAATTATGAGTAAGATGCAAGATGAGTAAGTAGGACACATGAAGGAGTGTTATTTACAGTAGTAATGCTACATTGATGATCATAGAGCATGAATGTCTTAGAAAGCAATCAAGAACAAGCACATACACGGTACATGAAAAAAGGCATGTAAAGGAAAGATGTGAGTGTGTTTGGAAAATAACTTTTCTACTTCTACCTACTAGTATGATTTTTTCACCCAACTCAATCATCCTTTTAAAAATGTGATCACTAATCAGTCTGAAATTGCTGCCCATTACAGAAAATTCGACAGGAAAATGTAAATCCCTAAGCACCAGGGGGTGCTCTTCAGTAAAGTTCAAATTCCATTCCAAACCTCCATCATGCTGAACTCTCAAGGGTTCAGCAGTACCCAATCACTTACCGTTTTCTTGTGGAGACGAATGACGAGGATGAGTAGGATAATGACCAGCAGCCCTCCGAGGCCAATAATGAAGATGGGGAAGTTGGACGCGATGGTGGCTATCAGGAGCAGTTTATGCAGCCTAGCTGCCGAGTTATCATCTATCACCACAGTCTGCACAGGGAGAAAGGGGTTCACATATGTGTATGCTGCATGCTACACATGTCGGCTCTCAGGAGATGCCACATGTGACGCTATGAATGAATAGAATGTTTGCCATTCTACTGTTGAGTGATTGCTGGCTATAAAGTGTCCCCATGGAGATGTCCTGGGGTATGCCAATCACATGTTGAATTAATCTCGTTCAAACAGTCAGAAACTGATATACAGATTGACTGGACCTAGTTGCTATATACAATACATATACAGTATATATCATTTCTAATGTGATCTATGAGCCTGTGTAGACTGATCCTACAACAAAACAGCACACACCATGGGAGACTTTACAATGGGAAGCCAGATACTAAGAACAAATAGATGGGTGATTCTACAAAATTCATGCAAATTGCTTTCCCCGGCATATAAAACTTATTTTAAAAGACTTTTGGTATAAAAATCATGTCATTATTTAGATCTTATCATATTGTAATTAACTTCCAAGCACTAATTTAAATAATTGCTACTTTAATATACCTAAATTGATCATTTATAGGGTGCTTTCAATGGAGAGGTGGTTGCCCCAAATCCTAACAATTAAATTTCAATTAATGGAAAAAAATGGCATTTTTTTTTTTTTTTTAGATTTTTGTCATATTTTTTTCTGTAAAGGACTAATTGATTACTTCTATGAACAATGTTTGAAAGATCCAATAATTGTTGATCGAAGTTGTAGATTTAAAAAGCTTATTTAAAAAAACATGTCTTGGATTTTCATGTCACTACCGAAACACAAAAAGTTTTTTTCATAGATTGAGAGTATTTGTAGTCACATTGTATATTTTTGCAAGGAAAATATTGGTTCGTTGTTCTCTTTCTTCTGATAGAGTATTGACATACAAGCTTTATAAGCTTTGAGCTATATGTGATCAGAAGTCTAAAAACCCTTTGGGTGACATTTAAGAGCGTCACTACCGAAACACCTATTTTCCACCTCTCTGAGGTGGTATTCTTTATCCAAAGTGAAATATTATTGAATATTTGGCTAATTTTGAATTTGGTTTGGTTGAAGGAAGGACAATAAAACTTGTTATTAGAACTAAAGACAATGAGTAATGCTCTTAGTAGAACAAAAATGTGGGGTTCCAATGACTGAGCCCTGTGGTGCAATACAAGATATAGCTACTGTATGCCGTCCTGTGACATTACATGATCATGCTGAGAACATCTATACCAGTTGGATGGGTATTTTACCCATCTACATTACTACAAATTAAAAACAGACATACCTTTACCTACATCATGTAACTGGGCTACCAGATTCAGAGAACATACTTTGGACAGATATTGCTCTAGTAACTCTTGAGATGAGAAAATATTATATAATAGGTTGCCTACACAGTTTTATCTGTTCTTTAAGGATATTTACAGTTAAAAGTTTTTGTAATATATGTGGTAACAATATATTTCTTAGTCATGTTCATAATGTGATGGCAAATAAAACATTCAGGTCACTACCGAAAATGTGCCGTCAAAAATTAAACATGACATGTTTTTGGCCAAAATACAATATAAAAATGTTCTATTTAAATTTTATGATACTGTGTTATAAAATATATAAGTTTATCTATTGAATCCTGAGGTATGATTTTTATGTGACCAAGTTTATGTATTTTATAGAGAAATTCAGTATTCGAAATTTGACATACATACATTCTGTAAATTCAACTTAGAAACCAAGTTAAAATTATAAAATCCTTGACAAACTTGTGAAAACATGCTAATTAAATTCTAAAAAAAAACATGTTAATGAAATAAATATTTAAAAAGCTTTGAAATTTTATTTTGAACCTATTTATTAATTATATATTATTGCGTTTCGGTAGTGACTTATTTGTGGAGAGACAAATGTTTCGAAACCTGTATAAAAAGCACATTATGATTCTAAAGTGTACCAACATAAGAACTGTATACCTTAGATAGTGCTTAATGTATATAAAGCGAAACTGAAAGAAAAATATACTTTTTTTCCAATAAGTTTACAACTGTGAATTTGCACCAATTCGATACAATCGCCCAGAGATACTTTATTTTATCCTTGGGACCTGGGAAAGCAAAAAAAAAAAAAAAAAAAGAAATACAAACTCCTACACTACCAATGGGAAATTTACCTCATTGATGAAGAGCAGTGGGAAAACTGTCTTAGTGAGTCCTTTGGTCTGTCTATGAGGGGAAGAGAGAGTGACATTAGTTTCACTTCACACTTCTCATCAGGTGGTCAGGCTTGGTGTATGAGCTGCTTAGACAGGTCATCACTTACTCAAATCTACTCAGTTTCTCCAACAGGATGTTAAATTGTGCCCTCTTGCTTGCGCGAATCATGATTCCAGTGGTCTACAAAGAGCAAACACACAACACAAACACAGATGGGAAAGGGAGTCAGGCATAATAAAACCATTCATGGAAGCTGTTCTGTGTAACTGATGTAAGTTAATGATTTACATCCGCGCACCAAAGAGGACATCTACAAGGGCATGTTTTCACTGCACACAGTCAAGAGAGGTTACACAGCAACAGCAAGTTAAGCAAACACTAAGCAGCTTCTGGACTTTTCTGCAGTAAATAAATAATAATCCTACCAAAATAGATGGCATAGTATTGTAATTTAAATACTCCAACACTAGGGGGAGTGATTAGCGTTTTGAGCCTCGTATGTCAGTCCTCCTCCGGAGAGGCTTTGCATTCTGTAGCATTACTGAGGAGTCTCAACATACCGGGTTGAGGTCCACGTAGGTCTGGTGGTGCTCCAGCACAGGCGAAATCCCATCAATGGCATCGATATACTCCGAATCGCCAAGATGAAAATGTGGAAATGACACCACTATCGGTGCGCCTACATTAGCACAGACAGGGGGAAAAAGGTCACATTCACTTTCTGTCCTTCCAAGTTCACAGTAAACAGACAATATAACATTTACATTTACATTTATGCATTTAGCAGACGCTTTTATCCAAAGCGACTTACAAAAGAGGGATAACAATCAAACTGCAACACGATACAAGTAAATGCTTACCAGGAGTGCCATTTGCTAATAGGAGAGCAAGTGCAAGAGATATATAAAATATAAAATGTAAAATATAAAATGTCTGCCTTCAGTCAAACTGCAGAATGGACTGAGCTATTGTATATGGATGTGTATAATGATGGCTTACTTAGAATGTCATTATCTATGAATAAAACATCTTTCTGAGGGCAACATGTATAAATAAATGTGGAAACCGCAATAAGTAAAAGGGTCTGGCAAATAAAAACAGTAAGGAGTCTTGGTGGTTACCTTTCTATTTATTGCCACAATATCCAATGTCAATTTAAGGGAGTTAAATTGCAGAACACAAAACAACCAGTTTCTATAAATTCCTGTCACATAGCAATTTGAAATGCGCCCAGATGTTTCAAGCCAGATGTTTCATACACCAAAGCACAGGACTACCTCAAACCTGACTCTAATGGCTCTGTTGACAAAGACAGGCACTTGGTCATCACGTTACAATGAAATAGCATGTCCAGCACACTGCATTTCCTTCCTGAACAAACATCCACAAGAATGCGCACACCTATAATAAAACCAAGGGCCCTCCCTTTATCTCAGCAAGGTCACTTGGTGTGCAGCAGCGCGGCCGCTCCTAGAGAGATGTGGTAGGGGGCTGAGTGGGGCAGGGGTGTGAGCAGTCCAGTCTGGCAGATCCATCACAAAATCAACAGCAAGACCTCTGCTCCTTGTTTTCCCACAATACCACTCACGACATGGGCTGGCCACCAGTTCCGAATATTGTGGTGTAAGAGACATTCCAAACTTTTTACCCTCTAACCTTTAGCCCAGAGGAGGCCGAATCCCCCGAGGGGAGATAAAGCCGTTTGAGGGTTACTAAAAGTCACTGGCCTCTATTCCAGAAAGCTAACCAAGAGAGAACAAAAGAAAAAAAGAGAAGTGATTCTGACAGAAATGAAAGGAACTGCATAAGAGAATCACTGGTCAGTACGGAGTAGAATGAGTGGCGCAATGAAAACGGCAATCTGTATTACAAAGAGCCAATTACGTTGCTGGAAAATAACTGCCACTGGTGAATCACCACGCCAGGATTATATTTATCATACTATGTCTACATCAATACTTAATAGCCATATCAGATTTGTTACATATACCCATAGCGAAACATAATAAAAAATAAACCACAAATCCACAACATACTTTTAAGTTCTATTCAACTACCTTATGTGGAATTACTGATCAACTACAATTACTAGCAATTCATTTACATAGGAGTTGCCTTGGGGACAAAGAGGGACACAAGGTTATTTCCACAATGGCTACTGAGTGGCACGGGACTTTGCAACAGTTGAATATTGACTGCTACAGTCTCCATGTGGCCATTTCCAAATAACAAAGGGCTTTGTTGCCTGATGACAACATATTCCTAAAGGTCGAGGTTATCAGCTAAAATGAAGTCATGCAGTCACATGGTTGTGGCTTGCATTGGGGTAGCAGGAGTGGAGGAGAGGCTTCTGTCCAACAGATTTGCTATGTATTTGGACAGTTATTCAATCCTCCTCAAATACCGGCTTCAAAGAGGGACAGGTGCTCTGTGACTCCACAGGGTTGCGCTCATCTGCTGAGCAGCCCCACATCTTCTTTCACCTCACCGCCGGTAGCAGAGGTGGGGAAAGTGTAACAGAGGTGAAAGTTTTCCCTCCAACTGTGTTTGGCCAACACTGAAGGCGAGGGGAGCGCAGGACAATGTTGCCATCTGGTATGGTCACCTGAGTGTTGTTTCTCTGACCACAGACATCAAACAATGGCTGAGGACAGACCAAATAACACTTGGGAAAGGGTTCCAAACAAAGGGTTCAACAAAGGGTCATGCCCCCCAAATGACTTGAACCTCACATACGAGGGGGAGGGGTGTCGCGTTGGAGACCTCACCAGAGTGTGACGCTCAGAGTCGTACTGAAGCCAAAGGAAAACAGCAACAACGTCTCATCCTGTGGCTACATCAGTAGGTCATGTATCAGGTTACACCACATCATAGTAAGGTTGCTGGTGAATCATTCTGACAAGTCTGGAAATAGGTCCTCCACAAATGAATCACTCAACTGTTCAAGCATTCAATAACCATGTTGAAAGTCACGTTTGCATCTTGTTCTTCTCCACATAGGCCACATAAGTCACATAATTTCCTTGACAGTGGGTAAATACATTTTGAAACGTTTTGACAAAGTTGCTAGCACTATTGCAGTATCACAGCAACAACAGCAGCAATGAAAACACCCATCTTTCTCAATCTATTCAATAAAACATACTTAAAGCATAATTTTGACTGCACCTTCAACAGTTTTCAATGGTCTCTGAGAATAGTAGGTATATATGGACGGCCCCACCCCCTACACACGCACATACACACACACACACACACACACACACACACACACAGCTCCTACTAGCAGCCCCAAAGCTAGGCTAACGTCAGGTGATGGGGCTTAGCCTGTTGAATCAGAGCCAGAGGGGGGCCTGGTCTATTAGCAATAGCAAGGAAGGGACAGAGCGTGCAGTGACCAATCCCACGTCTGGACTCAGGGCAGCAAAGCAGCTCAAACTCTCACAGCTACAGTGTACGCCCTGCAGGCAACTCACAATACTCTTTTCACTTCTTTATTGTTCTTTAGTCCTGACCTAAACCTACCTTTCCGACAAACATCCACCATGAGAACCCCAGAGCCCAGACAATCTTCAGGTTTCTGGCAGAAGCCGGCGTTGTCAGGGTTCTCTTTGGCACTGGCCAGCACAGAGCGGGGAGGAGTGAAGCGGTAACCAGGGATCCCCTTCACCTCCACGTCCTTCTGAAACTCCATGTAGATGGACCTGGGATGGTGGGAAAGACATCAGCACTTAAACCATGTGGCCAAACAAACAAACAAACAAACAAGCAAACACAAATCATACACAGTGCATTATGGTCATCTTGTAGCTATCTGGGAAAACATTTCTGCACAAGTCTTAGAAGATGAGCCTTTATTCTGCTGATAAGCATCCCTTCCATAAACTCTCAAGATAATCCATTGTGTGTGAGTGTGGTGTGTCAAACGTGTTTTGGATTAGATCCGCTATCTGGGAAGTTGCATTCCATAGGAACCAAGGCCATGAAACATCTCTCTCTGGGCAGAGCAGAGTATAGTAGGACCTTACAGAAAGTGGAGGATTCAAAGGGGGCCTCCTCTAAGCACTCTCACCAAACCCACCCATGTGGGCCTGATCCGGGGGAGAGCTGTTTAAAAAGCCAGTTACTGATACCTAAAGCTCATTACCAGATACAATCTGCTACACTGCCTGGCCTTGCACTTTTGAGCAAGACACTCAGGCATTTGGGAGATTACCTCTGCAACTATGCGTTTAGAAATGCTTTGGGCCGAGTGAGTGATTAAGCCTACGTGCTGTCTGCTGGAACTGGATTCACTCCCTGTGTCTAAAAGTTCAAAACAAGGGGAACAGATATCGGGCCTAATGGTCAAACTTTTGCAATAGCATTTTAGTATGAAATGAGCACAAAGGTGAAACCAGTCGGTCAAACTCCCAATGGAGTCTGGTTGATGACTGGACTGGAGTAGGCCAAAGTGCTAGAGGAAGGGGAAGGGGGGATTTGATCAGCATCCAAAAAGAGTAAATACGTCCACCATAGCAGCACATCAGATTCTTTCCACTTTGAACAAAAGAGGGAGGGTGTGTATGTGTTCAACATCATTGCCAGTTTTTTAGGTCAAGGTTCCCACTCAGAATAGACCACCAACAACACCCTCTAGGTTTGACCAATGACAACATGAGCAATGTTCATGTGGGTGAAAAGTCATACGGCGATGGGAGGAAGTGATTAGCTTGTGATGGTCTGACAATGTGCACGTATCAAACTGAGCTCCACAATGTCTACTTAGCCACAGCCGAGGAGATACACCCAATCAGGACTAAAGCTGATCGCCACACATGATGTCACCCACCTGTTTTAAAACACCGGATGACGCTTGTCAAACAGCGCCGCGACTAGTTTTATGATAGGATGTGGTTTGAATTATTGCCAGTGGTGTAAACCTAAACCCAATCTTCATTCTACCACTTCACCCTTCATATCAACACAACGCATGGCAACAGTCAGTTGCGAACATACAAAGAAAAGTTGAAATGCATCACACTTTGCAATTCCTGCCGTCAAGTCATGTCTGGATTTCCTGCGCAATAATCCACAACTTGAGTCTGTTTTCATATTACAGTTACACCAAGCTGTATTTTTTGACATATATGTACTGTATATATATACTGTAATCAAGCACAAATTAGATTAACCCATCAAACCCATCAAACAACGAGATACTTACAGTATAACAAATGCTGGTGCTAATGAACCATTTTAGTTCATTTCACTAATATAAGATTGCAGAAAAAAGAAGAAAAAAGCTGTATGGATTTGCGACATCACAACCACCTCATTTTCACCATTATGAACGACAAATCTACGAGTTCAATTTATTTCCTCAAAAATCTTAATTGACTACATTTCTGAATCGCACTGAGAGTGTGTATGCCATGGGCATTTACATGGCATTAGCACATTCACAACCAGGGAATGCTCCTCTGTTCAACAAAGTATCACAAAGTGTTGCTCTCTAACCCTCCTCTGCTGTTCTGGTGCAGCGTTTGCAAGATGAAAAGTCATGGGAGACTACTGACATTTCACATCCAAACACTAGTGTGTGGAAATCCTGGGAATGACCTTCGGTGAATCTAAAGAATTCTTCGGTAAAGGGGCAAAATATTCCAAGCAAGGATGTGCTCCTTTGTAAAGGGGCACACATATCCAGGCAATGGATATTGGTAACTTCCATGGAACAGATTAGTGCTGTGCTAAAGAGCTGAGATAATGTGCACAGACATGCCAAAAGTGTTTCGATAATTCCCCTGCCTCTAATAAATGCATCCGTTTTAAAACAAAAGGACAGGATGTTTACAAAGTCACTAGGCCTGCCTGTGGAGCTGAGGTCTCCCTGACACTATTCACTCACTCACCAGGTAAAAAGTCATAGAGGAAACCCCATTTGCTGCCCACTGTCACAAAGGCACATCGATAGCTATAGTGTGGTGACTGAGACAAGATGACTAGACAGAGGACTAACCTGAAGAAACCTAGACTAAACCCCTAGCCAATTACAAGTTGTTCTGCATCGCCATAGCTACAGAAACCAATCATAACTGTGGACTTGTGCAACCAGTAATGGCATCCATGTTAAACTGTGAGTGTGATGTGTTTGCGGTCCTTCTGAATAAATTCGGTTGGAGTGTTGAAGATAGGGCGCAAGATCCTAGAGTAACGTTCGCGTTGGCTAAATTTGAAAATGCACACTTCGGTTTCCAGTGCCTTGAGTCCAGACCTACTTTGAAACTTGGCTGGCTGTGTGTGCATTTACCCGCATCAGTTTCAGACATACAGCTCTGAAGAAACTGATAGACCTCATTTCCTGGCGGGTCCCTGATCAATCTCCATAGAACCACGCTAATGAGCACACATACTGTACCTGCAGAGGTCAGGGGTGAAGATATTAAGGCGGTCTTCTTTGGTCAGGTAGGGGTGGAAGGCACTGCCATCTGTGCCGTGGATCATGTTGCTATAGTTGGATTTCCAAAATGTAAGCTCCCTGAAACACAGATTCATACAGAGAAGCAAATTCATGTAAATGAAAAGAAATGCAATACCAACCCCATAAAAAAAGATTAACTTTTATATTTTAATTACAACACTACAACTACTAGACGCTAACACACATGTATCTACCAGTGGATACAATGTCAAACATATGGGAGTAGACAGAGGACAAAGTGTCAGCAGGAGGCCTTCACCCTTTATCACCCCTCTCCCACCTAACTCTTAACCAATGGCTGCTAGCAACATGGTTCCTAAAGTTGGCAACAACTTGAGAACCTCTGGCCTCGAGAACATTGGAGCAAAGAAGTCATGGGAAACGCCAATGAATCCCAAAGGAGAGAACATTCATTCCACACTGATTTCATGGTAAGATTGCTGCCCAATAAGACTATGGTCAGAATTCTGTGATGCTGAGATGCTCGGACAATAAGGAGAGTTAATGACCTTTGACCCTGCCATGTGTCTACACGACCGTAGTCCATGTAGTCGGCCTCTCCAGTGAAGTACACAAATTCACCATCGTCCGTCCCGTTTTTCTGCAGGGAGAGTGATAACACATCACACATTGTCTAACACAAAAGTACAATGAATCAACGAATTGTACAGTGTGCTTATGCAATATCAGCAAAAAGAGAGAGAGAGAGAGAGAGAGAGAGAGAGAGAGAGAGAGAGAGAGAGAGAGAGAGAGAGAGAGAGAGAGAGAGAGAGAGACTTACATTTAACATGAAGCCAAAGCTCGTATCCATCTTTTTAAAGGTAGAAGCCTTCACCAGAACTTCATCTAGATAACCCCACAAAAGCTCATTGACAGTGCGTGTTGTGAATACTCCTGCGTTCGCTTGCTTTAGCCATACTCTGGCCATTCCCGCCTTAAAAAAACTAGGCTCGGATTGGGTCATCACAGCCTATTGGTAAAGAACAGCAGAAAAAAAAAAACAACAAACTAAAGAGATGAAAGCATATGCACACATGGAACATTAGAACAATGAAACAATGCTCATTACAGATCTTACCACGGCTGGCACATTGACAGTTGTAATGAGATCAAAATCAGGATCTCCCACTGATTTTTCAGGCAAGAACACAAAGGTTTTAGGGGTATAGGCTGCCACCTTGGTCCCATTCTCCACAAACGTCACATTCTCTTTGGGCCTATACTCCCTAGTGATGAAAAGAGGGTACAACTATTTGAGCTTCTAAAAGGGACTAACATGGCAACCAACCAAGCAACCAGACCATGCAGGGAATGCACACTTTCTGAAAATGTATGTTCCTGTGTGTGTGTGTGTGTGTGTGTGTGTGTGTGTGTGTGTGTGTGTGTGTGTGTGTGTGTGTGCGCGTGAATGTGTTGCCTGTAAAAAAAAAAAAAAAAAAAAATACCACATCAGTTCATAGCCTTGTTCTTAGAGGTAGCCAAGTGCTGTCCGTAAGTGTAAGAATGACAACATTTGGTACAAATAAGATAAAATCTGTAAACGGGCAGCTCCCACTACCTTAACAGGGCACTAAAAAACTAAACTGCCCTCACCATTTAGCATTGGCTGCCAAATCACCATTTGGTCTACGTTGACTGCCTTTACATGCACTTCAGTATCCCGAATATGAGGCTTATCCCAGTTTTGTTCATATTTGGGATAAGGTGTTTATATGAATGCAGAGCATTCGGGATATTAATATCCCTGTTTACATGAAAAATACTAATATTCCGGTTACTGATTGTAGCATTATTTTCTGTGTTCTCGCCAAGGATTCTAAAGAGTGCTGCTTGATTTTCTTTTTTTTATCTTGTTCCCAAAAACACTGAAATATAACTTGCTATGTTATGCTATGAGGCTAACAACATGCAATCTGGAGTTAGTGCGAACCTAAGCTGCTAGGACTAGGAACAAACAGATTAGGAGACAGGTCTTATTGCATAATGGCCAGCAGATTCTAGAATGACTCACACTCACTTACAGCTTTCGTCCCATCTCCAGTTTAGACAAAGAGTAACGGCATACGGTATGCAGGCTATGTGTGGTACTGTAATGTGGGAGATGAATCTGCACCCCAAAAAGTCACACATTACCTGACTCGGTTACACTTTATTTGAAGGTACCGTCATAAGACTGACATGACACTGTCATTAACTATGACATGACGTTATCATGAATCTGTCATAAACACAGGTAATGCACCTGTCATGACTTCATGACTTCAATAAGTGTCACCCGGTATTTGTCATGGTTAGGGTCATGGTTAGGGTTAGGGTCATGGTTAGGGTTAGGGCAGATTATGACAGATTCTTGACAACGTCATGTCATAGTTAATGACTTAGTCTAATGATCAGTCTTATGACGGTACCTTCAAATATAGGGTTACCCCAGACTCTTCGCTGGCTCTAGCTATGGACGCTAATCATAAATGTCACCAAATGTTTTACAATTGCAGGCCATCCTTTACGTTTCGAAATAGTAGTGTTCATTTCTCAGAGATATTTCCAGTATTTTCCTCAGCATTGTTCTACTGGTGTTCACCCAAGGCAACAATGACTCACAAAATAAAAGCTAGAAGGCAGATTATGGCTGTAATACCCAATGTAAGACGGCTTTGGTATACACAGCACTTTCCCCCAGTGCTACTTAACAATTGTAACAATTGCATTCCTCTCAATACTTTTTTCCTACTTTTGAAGAGTGACCACTATGAATAAACAGGCTGTGACAACTGTGATTTGCGATTTGTGCGTACCTGTAGGTATATGGCCCAACCTCAACAACACGCGGCTTTGCAGTTCCTGCAAGGAATTCATCAGCATTCGTAACATTGAAGAAGAAGAACTCCATGAAAACTGGGGGTGGAGGATTCTTCCAGCTGTCAAACACCTTACTCCCCTCAGTAAGGGTGATCTCCTTTGAAGGAAAGATAAACAAACAGTTCTCATGTTAAACTTCATGATGTGACAGTAACAAGTAAATAATATAGTATACTGTCAACTAATCTGTTATCCTTCATTTCATACACCAACCAGAGCATAGTTCAGTAAAAGTCCTGGCCCACCAGTAGACTATGGAAAGGCAACCAAAACGCTTACAAACAAACTATGAATGTTTTAACAAAATTATATATTACATATTTTATTGATTCAGCTTTGCATTTACTTGCATTGTATTTAATACATCGCCCATGCATGGTAGAATGTGACAGTGGGCTATAGGAGAGCCGGACGGAACCAGTTTTGTGTGATTTAACTGGAAGTATTACACATAGCTCCTTCAAAGTTTACACAATGGGGACACAAAACATTCAGCACATGGGTCAAGGTGATCATGTTATGTGGTTAGACAGATAATGGGAGACTCAGTCAGGCAATATTAGAAAAATCTACAGAACAGTGTTTCACGTAAAAATTATACATATCAAAGGAGCTGGAACATAAGACAGGATGCATTAGAACTTAGCCAACTGCTTTAACTTGACAAGCAAACTGTCTGCCTTCCAAGTTGATGGGAGTTGTTGGTCATCCCAGTTGATATCAGATCACACTGAATCACGACTCTAAGAGGTGCCAACCAACTCAACATAAATCATACAGAATCATACTATTGATAAATTAAATAAATATCACATGTGAAAAAAACACTTGGACACGGGCCTAGTTGAAAAACTTTGTATAAAGGCCTAGGGTATAGCATCACATTTTCTAACGTCATTATTACTGTAAATGCATTGTTCAACTCTTGGAAGAGTGGACAGATAACGACGATAAACAAACAACTTGAAGAGTGATCATGAACTTCAGTTAGATAACAGAACTCCTTTTAATGCCCTACAACAAGTGGACTGAAATAGTGTGATCCAAAATCCAAAGTTTGAAAACTAACAGGGGGTTGGCACCCAATCAATCAAATAAAAAAGTGGGCAAACCAAAATGTAGGCTATCCAAATATTACAAAATCTACACGCGTTTCAGCAGACTGCATGCTCAACAAATGAATGAGGGCAAAGATGAGCTACCAAAACCTTGTCAAGTCGTGGACTCAAGAATTGCACAATTTTTTTAATTCCAACTACTCCCTGCCAGGCACTGTATGCATGGTGCAACGTCTAAGGGTGCCCTTGACTCTTGAAGTGAGCGAGCTCCCACAAGTCCACATCGATCACCAGGGCAGCTGAACCTGCCAGCTGCTAGACCATGTGGCCCATGTGCTGGGCAATGAGCACTCTGAAACTGGGCCAAAGAAACCATGATGGCGGCCAGTGGCTATAACATAGGAGGGCTTTGCTTGCCATACCTTACCTCACTGCTCATCAGCTGCTCACTAATGCAAACGTCATGCCTGACAAGAAATTATCCCACTGCTTAATTAACAAGATTCTGTGCTAGAATCTAGAAGTAGCAGACAGCAATCTCTCTCAGAGTTTCAGTTGTTCTTAGATAATGTCTGTAACCCAAACAGACCTACACTGCAACAGTATTCCTGTTAAGGCTGGATTTGTGTTAAAGTAGGCAGGTTCCAGGCAAATGGTAAGCCTGGACACAAACTACATGAGGAGGTGTAGCCTAACTCCTGTGAATAAAGTGTGTTATACTGTATATTTGCATGTATCAGTTATATGCTTTGCATGTATCAGCTATATGCTTGCTATTGTAATAACTGTGAAATCTACAGTGTACACTATAGAATTTGCAAAGCCTTCACTCACCCCATAATGAAACATTTAATCATCAAAGTTTTTAAATAAGCCTAAAGTGGTATGCCTTTAAAGTGATAGTTCTGCATTATTTAATCATAGCCCTGTTGTGCGAGTTTACTACTGCAAATTGAATCAAGTAGTAAGGGGTAACACATGGCGACAGAATGAAAGAATTTGGAATAACACAGAACGAATGCAAACACAAATGCGAACAAGCAGTTTACATTGAGTCTATGACACCACTGATCTTGCTTTCAATTTGAAAGGATCTTGCTGCCGTTAACTAAATGTAAACTGCTCTTGTGTCCGATTCTATGCTGTTCCAAATACTGCTAGCCTATATGACATCTCTACAATTGACCTACTAGATTATAGATTCAAACAATATGACAGGTAACCAACTATATGGCCCATCCTCTTTTTGAAGACATAGGCCTTGCTATAGTGAAGCAAGCTGAATCCTGTGTTAGCCTAGAGCTGAAGCCAGTAAGCAAGGTTTCATGCATTCCAATTCTGGTCTGAATGAAGAAATTCTGGGTGCTGCATTATACTTCCTCTCTCACACATATTCACACAAATTTACTTTGGCTGTGACAGTTAACAACACACAGCCAACACTTTTCTAGTGCACTTTTAAATGTATCACAGGCCAGGGCATATAGATGAATAGCTTTGTGAATAAAGCATTCAGAGCATTCAGGGGTATAAAGCTGATTGGCTCTATTGGGAAAGAGCTAAATTAGCAGATTAATAGCACCGTAAAGTTGTTAAACTACAGTCTTTCCACAAGAAAATTAGTCAGTCAAGGTGGCGGGAGGGGTTTGTCGGCATCAAGCACTAGCAACTATTATCATTGCAAAGGTTATGTTGTGCAGTTTCATTATGATACATGAAAAAACACATACAGTAGGCCTACCCTTTACAATTTTTTTGTAAAGCAACTTTTGAAATTATGTCTGTGACAAATGTTTTATATTTTTAGGGGAATGTATATGGGGTTTTGGGAGGTGTTTCTGGTCAAGGTGGTCGTTTTAACTATAAAGCGCTGGGGAAAACCGTGAACTATTTAATTCTGCTTTGCATGCAAACATAGTGAAACTCCCCAGAATCAACACTAAACTAGCAGAATAAGCTCTCAGGGTTCTTAAATGTCATAGCAACATTACTTTATATGCCCCCATTGTCCTGAGATCACATGACACTGCTCTCCACCACACTGTGTGAGAAACTGGGTCGGCTTACTTTGCTCTTTCCATGCTAGGAACTCCTGGAAGAAAGCTTGTCCAAACAATAATAACTGGTCAGTTTTTATACAAACTAATCTATTTTGATTTTTCTAAACCTATTTTTCTTTCATTCTGTGTTGCCTAGCCTAAACAGAGCGTAATGTAATACAAAAACAACTGCCTTTAAATTTTCAACAAATTCTTTGCCAACTTCAACCATCATATTACAGTACAACATAGGGCAGTGTTGGCTAAGAAGGAAGACCAGGCAGAATAGTAGCTTTCTAAAAAAAAAAAACAAAAAAAAAACATAATTTTCAGGCTGATTGAAAATGAAGTGAATATGGGGTTAACATGAGTGACTAGCCTACACTATGGCATGGTACAGAAAAGGGCAGGGTTACCTTCAGTGGTTAGTTTTATTATAGGCTATGCCTTCACTTGGCTTCACAGCTATTTCACTGCAAGACTTGAAAGGACCAAAAGAGGGTGGGGAGAGCCAATTCCACTTTTTGCAGATTACAACACAGCAAAAATAGATTACAACACAGCAAAAATAGACAAAGAATACCTAGTGTAGTTCAGTAGGCTATAGTACATCACAACAGCCATTTTTTACATGTGACATTGGCCATCTACAATGATGGACAAATGATCGTCTACTCTACATCACATGAAGGCAGGCAACGTACAGTACATCTACATACAGAAAATGCAACAGGGTACGTTACGAGCATCAACTAACAACATAACTACTTGACCTGACCAGCTGCCAGAACATGTGTATTATTATGCTAGGATTTGCACTATTTCAATTAGGCATATATCTCCCAATAATCTAGTAGTTTAACATGCCTATAAAATGCATCGTAGACTGACAGACTAGGCTACCGTTAGCATTTTGGAGATGTTCCAGTTCATGGTCCCTGTGAATATTCAAACAGTCAGCTTCAGCACTTAAGCAGGGAGACAAAACTTTTACGAACAACGTTGTCGTACAATTATTAAAGCATAAAAGGTTATTTGATAGCCCTACTTCAATCACTACGGGATTATCAATATACTCTAGATTAGTAGGCTCAGCACGTGCAAGACATCACCAAAACCAGAACAACATTTCTGAGAGAGAGAAGAAGAGGAAGACAACTTTGAGCAGCAGCAATGAGTTGAGAGAGCAGGTGTATTTATATCCGTATACTTAGGCTATCTCAAGAAATGGGTTCGATATAATGCAAATTAAAATCAAATTTCCTTCCCTACAGACCTTTGAAACCATTTAAGGATATAGTGCAGCATATTTAACCCACCCATTCTACTAATAAGGTTAAAACGAAGACAGAAAGGAGAACCTGCAGCACTTTTTGGCACATGTAAAACTTTCACGGTGTTTCAACTTACCCCCTTCAGTTTCTTAGTAATTAATCGTGGGAACACATCTGCGATCATCAGAGCAATGCCGACAATTAACAAATGAGTAGCGATAATTCCGGTTGCATAGACGCAACAAGATGATCTTCGCATCGTTGTTAAAATTTAAGACACGCGGTTAAGGCAGTAATGATGCTAACGTCTAGTTATCGTCTCAACTTTTCTCCAGCCTCCGCTAACGTTTTCATACACGGTTTACTTAATTGTATCGCAAGACCTTTTCGTAATTTCGAAAAGTGAAAAAAAAAACTTTGTTTTGGCGCTGATAGAGAACTTGCTTAGAATGGAGCAGATGGTCTATGTAACTGAACTAAACTGAACTGAACTGATAATATTAGCTTCTCATTTGCACTGGAAGACTAACGGCAACCGATGTTAGGTACCACGCTTTCGACCAGTTTTCCTCACTTTCCGTCCAATCTTCAATGAAACACAACGGGTGAAGATAGCAGTTTTGTTTAAAGTTAGCGGTTGTGGGCGGTGTAACATGCCAATGAATGTTTGCAGTGGGCTGCGAAGGTCATATTTTCACTGTGGAAGACCTATTCTGATTGGACGCGACGGCAACGTGGCTCCTGCCCCCAGAGTGCTGTCATATCTCTCAAAGTAACAGACCCTGAGTGAGCAAGCTTACACACACTTCAGACATGTGTCTCCTGAAGTAATAACAATGAATTAGCAGTGTAGATGTATTTACAAAGTGTTCATAACAAAGTCATTCATCCATTTATTGCAGAATTGTTGAAACTGAAATTCTGGTGTGTGTGTGTGTGTGTGTGTGTGTGTGTGTGTGTGTGTGTGTGTGTGTGTGTGTGTGTGAAATGGAGAGAGAGAGAGAGAGAGAGAATTTGTTTTTATACTCTGCAAAAAAAAAATCACCTTGAATTAGGCTAGTCTCCGAACCTACTTCTGCAATTACGCTGTTTGTTCCTTCTTGCACTTGACAAAACATTGAACTGAGGGCCGCCAAGTGGGTGGGGAAAGAAAAAACAAATAACAGTTTTACAAATATTATTAGATATTATTGCGCCTCAAAAAAAAAAAAAAAAAAGTTTCTGCGGGCCACTATTGGCCCCCGGCCCGCACTTTATGAATCTATGCCATAAATAGGCTTAGTCTGCAGGCTGAGCTGCAGGGCAAGACCAGGATGGGATGGGCTGTAATACAGGAAATTATAAGAAACTTGGTGTGCATTGTTGTGATTATAAATTAAATTGTGAATGGTTACATGTACACTACAGTTCTCATTTATAAAAAGGGTGAAGCCTGTGGTGAAGCCTGTGGACGAGGACAGTATTGAGGAGTTGAAAGGAAGCCTGGAGAGCACTACTTGGACTGTTTTTGAGGACTCCTCAGCTGACTTGCATGAACAGACAGAGGCCATCTCGGGCTACATAGACTTTTGTGTGAGTGCAGTCATCCCAACTAAGATAATAAAAGTGTACCCAAACAATAAACCCTGGATGACAAAGGAACTTAAGGATGTACTAAATGAAAAAAGAGAGTACTTGCCTCAGGGAGCTTACAGAACAGAAAAGACATGCAACGGAGGGTTAACAAGGAGATCTACAAGGCCAGGTGTCAGTACAGGGACAGAGTACAGAGTACCCTGGCAGAAGGGAATTCCAGAACTGCATGGACGGGAATCAAGCGGATGGCCAATGCGCCCTCCAAGACGGGGGAAAGAAGGAACTTCATGGATGATACAGCATCACTTGCTCTGGCCAGCAACTTAATATAACTGAATATTTTACTCGTTTTGAGATCAACGACCATGATAACATCCCTGCTTGGCAACAGACAGCGATGGAAGAGGCTGGGATGGAAAGCACCCTGATCATTAAGGAGGAGACAGTCAAGCAAGTGTTTGAGAGGACCAATGTCAGGAAGAGTCCAGAGCCGGATAACATAGGAGGTACAGTGCTGAAGCACTGTGCTGCCCAGCTAAGTGGAATCTTCTGCTCTCTGTTCCAACGCTCGATAGACACCAAGGTGGTTCCTCTGCTTTGGAAGACAGCAGTTGTGACCCCCATTCCGAAGGTCTCCCATCCATCCTCAACCAAGGATTGCAGGCCCATTGCACTGACTTCTCTCTTAGTGAAATCACTTGAAAGGATTTTAAAAACATATATTATGAACACATGTAGACATGCCCTTGACCCTCTACAATTTGCTTATAGGTTTGGAAGGGGGACAGATGACATGCCATTTGCCTGTATTGCCGCCATGACGAGTTCTTTTGTTCTAAGGAATCATGACAGAGATGAGGAAAAGGAGTTGTCTTTTGTTGTCATCAGTGAACAAACTCAGGCAATGGCCTGAACTCTCTGGGAATTCTGACTAAGCAGAAGATATTAGGCTAACTACCTCTGTCTTTGCAGAATCCAACTGGTGAGTTTTGTAAGCCATGGGTTAATTTCTCAGAAGCATTATGACATACAGATGGTTTTGGGATGTTTGATTGCATCTGACCCACCATCCAAGCTTGCAGAAAAAATGGACCATAGCTGGCCAGATTTATTTGTTCACCATTGTATTCACCCTTTTATATAAAAATCTCAAAACGGTGACCTCAGACTCATTTTACAACATTGGTTACCACAATTTCTGACAAATCTTTTCATATCATTTGTTTAACAAATGTTTGTTTCATACTGTATCATTTGTTTAATTCTGTCAAATGTTGAGTTCTACTGAGCCTGAAGCAATGCTTGCCTTGAGGCATGGAATTCACAGCCTGGCCAGGCCAACACTGCTAAAATATATTCTCTGTAGAATTACGGTACAGTACAGGCAGCACAGTTATCAGAACATTACCATAATTAATGAGTGATATAGTACTGGGATACATGTTAAGGCTAGCATTATTTTGAGACAGCTGTATATATAATGTTGTACTGCACTAAGCGGAAGTGTACTATAATTCTTATTATCTGTCTTATAGCCTATACTATGGAAGTTGAAATGATGGTTGCCATCCTGTAAGTTTGTGTAGATCAACCATAGAGATCCCTAGGGTTCCCGGTTACCTCTCTTACTAAGGCTCCTCTCTGAATTTACTGCTGAATTTAACTGTGCACCAGTTCTAGGAGTCCTCCTGATTGTCCCATGCACTTTGAACTACAGAATATACAGAATGGTGCATGGGCGGGGAGTTCGGATGATTCTAAGGCCTGGCACTGACAGGGGGCCCAGAGAATTTTTATATTAAAATCAATATTTGAAAAATTACAATTATTTTTGGTCATAGGGCCCAACATTTCTAGCAGCGCCCCTGAGTCTCTGTACAACAACTATGTAATAACTATGTGCATTCTACAGTAATTTGAATTCACACCCTACTGGGGTCAGCCTTGTGTCAATGGCCAATTAAATTGCTCCCACACACTAACAAGGAGCACCGGGGCCAAGAAAGACACACTTACACAAGGAAGAAACTTTGAGCAGATCCATGGCTCAAGGGGCTAACCCAACTGCCAGGGCTCAAGGGGTCTTATTGATTGATGATGGTAGGAGAGATGGGAGTGTTGGGGGGTGGGGCAGTCTGCTGTCTGTTGAGGGTCTTATCAAAGATAGTGAATTATTATAATGCATACTGAATGGTCTTATTATACAACTAATTTTTTTTTAATACGACTTCCGGTCGGCAGTCGGCTGCTTAACAATCACTATAAACGAAAGCAAACAAACAAACGTGCCTTTGGGCGTTAGCTGACAAGTGGCAGGCAGTGGTGTGTGTGTGTGTGTGTGTGTGTGTGTGTGTGTGTGTGTGTTTGTGTTTTTTTTTGGGCGGGGGGATGATGACAGTGATGGTGCTGGTCTTGATACTACATCTTTTTGACAGGCAGGGTAGGAAGTTGAGTTCTGTTGTTCAGTTGTGTTCAACTGAACATAGCCTATTACTTTCTCCAGAGTACTACACTCTCTGTGGAGTTCCAATACCTAGTGATGATGCTACCAGTTAGAACACTGTCAACAGCTGAAGCATATATGATAGATGTTGAAACGGAATCTCTTAGCTGATGAAGGAAGAAATCTGAACTTCTTCAGTATGTTAACTGCCCGTGTGAAGTGTTCAGTAATGTGGACACCAAGATATTTAAAACTTGTAGCTCTTTACAGGTTGCTTACTAATCCTGCTGATCGTAAATTGTAAATTGCAACCCCTACTCTTATCTGCTGCTTCTTATAATCCACTGCCATTCCCTTGGTTTTACTTACAGTATATGTACATTGAGTGTCAAGCTGTTGGACTGACACTATTCTGCCACCTCAAATAGGCTTCCAAATCCAAATAGGCTTCTTTATTTTTGTTACAACTCAGACTCACTGAGTGCAAACTTGCTGATAGAGTTGTGATAACTGTTGGCGTCACAGTCCACCCTGAGGGGTGCCAGTGCTGATGTCAGATGCCAGACCCCACAGTCTCACTACTTGTGAATGATTGGTGAGAAAGACAAATATCTAGTGACATGGCGTGGTGTTAAGTCCCTGGGCATTCACCTTTGTGATATCATGGTGAGGGGTACGATCGCTGCATGCTGAACTAAAGTCAATGAATAGCATTCTCACATACAGTATTTTTTAAGTATTTATTTATCAGTTACTTAGTTAGTTAGTTACTAGTTAGCACATTGTTTTCCTTCCAATTAATTAGCCTAGATTTCCTTTGAGATTGGATTCTTACAATTGCCATTGTGAGACTAACCACTGCACTGGGTTGCCAAACAGGTAGGCTATGGTCCTAAACCTTATGATTGAGACATTAGACCAGAATTCTTTTTCGCAATCCTTATTTTTGCCTGTAAATAAATACCAGGGTCCGGTTTCCCAAAGCATTCTTATCGCTAAGTGGTTCTTAAGTTCTATCTTAACCTCGGTCTTAACGTTAAAGCACAATCTCCAACAAATTCGTTCAGAATAGTCTGTAAATCACACATTTGTAATCCTAGTTTACCTTACCTTAACAGTTTTTAAACCTAATATTTACAGCTTTAAAAATTACACATTAGTCTCAAAAGTTGTTTGGTTGTTGTCTAACTATCTTTAAAAACATGGCTGATTACTCCTGGTTTTGCTCATTGACGCGTCTCAATATTTATGCCTACTGCAGTGAAAGATCAGATTTGACTGTGTTACATTTGTGCTTTATTTTATATAAAGTACAAAATTCCAAAATAAATTAATCTGTTTTATTTTTTAATCCCTCTAAAATGCAAACATATTTTTAACCATGTCATCTTGACACACTAATTACATTTCCTCTTGCATCTCCTCTTAATGCCCTAAAAATACATTTCATGCATGCTCAAACAGGTGCAAATGACATCAATCGACACCAGAAACGTAGATGCAGCCCCTTAAAACATCGCTAAGAACAACTTAGAAAGGGAACACATAAAATACCTTTGGTATAGATATATCTTAGTTTTCTTTGAGTGAGTGTTATCGGGGAACCGTCCCAAGGTTGTTTTGTCTCATGATAGCACACATTTCAAATCTACAAGGAACAGCATCAAGGAAATGGTTTAATTATAACTCTTAGAAGTAGGCTACTCATTGATCCTCCCCCTTAACCGCACAACAACTATGAAATACTGATATCCGAAATCTGCAACTCTGCTATTATCTTAATTATTTCCTTATTTCGGCTTTGAAATTTCACTTCTGAAATACATGCAAACAATCTTGTCCAAGAAGCTAGAGTGCTTGGCAGAGATGATTTGTTGAAAACATCCCAAAGCTGGAAAAAATAAGATTAATAATACAGTTCATATCGAAATTCAGTTGTTTTGATCAAACTGTCATATTTCAACTTCAAATAATATTCGGAATTAATGCTCTTTTTTACATTAGGAAAATGTGATGTTAGTCATTAGTGGACAGTGATCCGTTCTTAACACAGACTTATTGATACCACTTGACTACACAATTTCTCCTTTAAATTAGGTTAACTTACATTTCTGTTATCCAAAGCATTATAGTAGATATAGCTTTAAGATGTGTATTGGTAAGAGTCATACAGTATATTTTGTGTAGTAAGTTAATAATGTCTTCACTATTTTCTTGTGCCTATGCTTCCTTTAATCACATTGTTTTTCAAAGAAGTGCAACACAGCTCTTTACATATTAAATGTGAGAGTTCAGAAACTCAAGTCAAACATGCAATCTCGCTCCTACATTTCCATAGTTCAGCAGTATACTGACATGCTTTGCATTCCAGGGACATCTGTGGTCTAAGACACCCACAGCATGAACTGAGAGTACCAGTCAGTGTCAGAGTCTTCTCCCTGGAAGAGCTTATCTCCAGGGTCACCACAACCTGCTTTTAGTGATACACTGACCAGAGGAAGTCTGACATTGCAGGACAGGATGTGATGATAAATATAAACAGAGTGGCTGTGTAGAGCTGCGAAAATGACAGGGCAACATAGATATGAATGAATTTCAGATCTGAATTTATTCAGTTGGTTGCTCATTTAGATAGAGTAAACAATAGTCTACAACCAACTCTGGGGTCACACCTATTTGTCCAAGGCAAGTCACCGTTATCACTCATCAAACCAGAGCAATATTCTTGAGAGCAGCAGCGACCTGTAACCACAATATCTAAGGTTGATTAGCCCCCCCTACTGCTTGTATTTGTCAGTGCAGATCTCTACACACGCTGGGCCACCTAAGGACAAAGAAAATCTTAGTACATGTTTACAAAACATCCATCATTGTAGTTAAATTAGGCTTGTTGTTGACCCCTGCAAATGACAGACTTGCAGATTAAGATTTATGAGCTGTTTATGGCTGTCAGCAGAATTTTCAATATCATTTCAATCAGTCAATCAACAGTCATTGTGGTTGCTTCAACTCAGATTTGCAATTCTTTCTTTTTCTGTGTAAATCTGTATGTTCTCTTTGTGGTCCAGGCTTTCTGTACACCCTGCCTCTCTGGGCTGAGTCTGTAGAGGTGAAAGAGAGGTTATTACAAAGGAGTATGCCAAGACTTGGAATCACCCAAACTAACCCACACCCCCACCACACACACACTCACATACACACACACACACACACACACACACACACACACACACACACACGCATGCATTCTCACACGCACACACACATGCACACACACATAGATTGCTGGCCTTTGCTCACCCATACGTGTTCAGTGCCCTCACAAAGGGCTTGTCAGATAAAAGATTATCTGTGATATTGGTGATAAAAAGCTAATATAAGGGGCAACTTGTCTGTCTGTCCTTCTCATTGTCTCCATCCCAGCTCCTCGGCAGACATGAATCTCATTGATCAGAGGGTGATTACTCTCAGCCTCCTCCTGGCTCTCATCACTGCCATGCAGGTAAGCAATCAATTCATCAGCGCTCCTCTTCCCAAAGACCACGAAACAATGCCAAAATCTGGTGACAAATGCGGATGGGATTTGATTTTACTCACAAAGTTTGTCGAGTGTTTGGGGTACACTTTATTCTTTTGACATACGTAAGTAGGCTATATTGTTTAGATGTTTCCAAAGTGTTTCCAAGACCGCAGTCACAAATAGGTGATTTGTAGTTCTGCTAGAGAGACTTGAAATTTTATGCTGTGTTTTTTCTTACATGTGTTGCTTTTTAGAGTAGGGGTCTGTTGGTGTGGCCAATGCAGCCTTAAAATGTTGCTCATGTGTGTGTGTGTCAGGTGAAGTCGGCTCCGGTGCCTGAAGACTGGACCACGGGTCTGATCCACCGTGCCAAGCGCTCGCTGCTCTGGCGCTGGAACATGCTGAAGCCCGTAGGAGCCAGCTGCAGGGAGCACTCCGAGTGTGGGACTAGACACTGCAGGTGAGGACTGCTTCCCCTGTCCCAGCTTTTCTCCTGCTGCACAAACCTCCTCCCCTCCTTGTCTCCTCTGCACAGCTTGGTGTCATTAACATGTTCATGTGCAAGACAAGCAATTATCAGCATTGTTTTTACCTTGGGTAAAGGTTGCTAGATATGACAGGTTGTAAAGTGCACTATCAAATCCTGTTTGCACCATGAAACCCTTTGATGTGTCCTTTTATATCTACTTTATTAGACCCTTTGAGTTATACTGAGTTGCTATTAACTAGTAATATTACTTGTCATGTTATTACAGTAGGGTGGTCTGAATGTAGATTGATTTTTTTTTTTATCTTTGCAGGAAACATATCTGCACATTTCGCAGTTATGCCTCTTGAATGTAGAGATTTCCTGACTACATGGACAGAAACATTTCTTGAAGGTTGAATGCAAACCACACTAAGCTTTTACAGTTTGCCACAATCACAATACTAATAATAAAGAAGAGGACATTTTCCACATTAATGGGCATCTAAGATAAGGACTAAACCCTCGTGTTTGAAGAATCTCCCATAAGCCACAGTGATTGCTCTGGGAATTTTAAAAAAGGGACAAAATTGAAATGATAGTATTGCGAGAACATGGCAAAAACATGCACACGTAGCCACCTTACTCTTACTGCATAGCAAATTTAAAGCTTCTATATTCTCTGAAAACATCTTGTACTGTAAGTGAGAGCGATGCCATAGATTCAGAAAGTGACACAGTATAGATGCTTCATATACCTTCTAACCCTAGGGCTACACTGGGTACGTTACTGAGGCGTTAAGCTATGTTGTGTCAACGTAAATGTTGAAGACTGGCGTATTTTTTTTTTAGAAAGCAGGCATAGGCATGCTGTCATATGTCATGGAGCCAGTTTCATTGATTATTAGGGAAGCTAGATATTGCAGTGACATGACTTCAGTAGCCTACCTAGTGTATCCCTAGTTTAAGACATACTGGTCACATTTTACTTCCATGAAGAAGTGATTAATATTGTCTTTTGTGTCATATTCTAAATTGAAGCGTTAATTATTATTAGAAAAGATGTTACAATTGTACCTCAACGCATCAGGCCAGCAAGCACTTCCACTTTTGTGCCAGGACATTTTCAAGCACTAAATACAGTCATGGGAATTGAAAACAATTCAATGCATATTTGGTTTCTTGGAAAGAATTTATTTGTGATATTTGATGTATTTACTGTTATTTATTTGTAAATATGGGTGATGTACATGGTGTTTATTTTTTTACTGCCATAGTAATGGTGTTTACATTGTTTTGTGTTTTTTTAGAAAAAAAAGGAAAGAAAATTCAGTTTCACACATTGCAATAAAAGACAACGACATTGTCAAAATTAAATTGACATAGTTCATGGATTGATCATAAGTCAGTTTTCTTCATATACACTAGAAGCAGTATCATACATTTACAGTTTGTCCATTCGATTCGATTCATATCTTTTCATGTTCATCCTACACATGGAGTAAATGTACTTGTAAAACCAATCATTTAGCAATTCACACACTGTTCCAGATGAAAGACCAGCTGGACTGAAACAATGGCTTGTTTAGGGATCAATGTGGCTTGAATATTTAGTAAAACACATGTAGCCTAACTGGAGAATGTAGTGCAGACGAGAGCAGATTCACAGGTATAACACATGACTACACCAGAGTCCAGCCTTACAGTATGTAGAGGCAAGTAGACTCCAATAGAGACTGCAGCTTGAGAACTTGGCAACTAATTGGACATAAGAATAACTAAATATTATTCACTTCATACAGTATGACTGGTAGACAAAGCAAAATCCAAAACAATGTTTATTTTTCCATTACTGGGAAATGAGTTTATACACAGGAGAAATGTTCACTGCACTCCACTCTGCAGAAACTCTGTCCAACACACTCCACATCAAATCATTACCACAGTGCTCCAGTCTTCACATGGTCAGAAAGTGGAAGTCAGTCATGTGCAGGTTAAGTGAGCTCAACTGGGCTGACTAGCAGTAACAGAGCTCACTGAAGCAAAAGTAAAAATAATAATAATAATAATAATTAAAAAAGGTACCAAATTGGGAGCATATAATTACAATATCAATTTAAAAACCAGTAATCAGTTTACCATGACTGATGGTATCAGTTTACCAATCAGTTTACCATGACTGGGTGTGGTTTGTCTTCAGTCTAATTCTGTAAAACTTTGTAGGAAAGAGCAAATAGTGAGAGGAAATGCTCACACTAGTATGTACTGTATGGCCTATTGACCTTCATTGTGCTCCCCTGCACAACATGAGGCCATTATCAGTATGTTTACACAAACAGTGTAAGAAAATTTAAAAGTCTAAAATAAAGAGAAGCCAATAATGCAAGAACTCTAAAAAAAATCATAAAAAAATATCTTCCTACCAGCAATTCTACTAATGGACAGTTACTGGCACCCTCATTGCATGGATTCATGCACCAGAATAAGGAAATAACATCCAAATTCCCAGTGAAAGTGACTTCAACCAGTCCATAATACAAGCTTCCTCAATCATACAAATACAGAAAATGTTTGTGCACTTCTTGCAGTGTTAAGGAATATCTGTAGTAAAAGCCTAGTGTGAAATGTGAAGCTATGAAGACAACAGACGCATTTGCAATATCTCCCACTGGTTGGTAGTGGATAATGCTCTTCAATGGAGATCCTCTCGAAGAACAGAGGGTCAGTGCAGGTCAGGAACAAACACAAAAGTAGATTCTTACAAAAATGGCCCCACACTAAATATAAAAATAAGGAAATTCAGTCAGAATTTCCTCTATTTGTAGGTGAGAGGCCAGAGAGTGGACCATGTCCCTTCTCTCCCTAGGGTTAATAGGCCAAAGGGTAATTAAGGATTCCTTTCTGGCCCACATCTGTCTGTAATACGTCACACAGTGCAATATTGCCACATGCCTCGTGAGATGACCGCCCTTTCATTCACCTCATAGTCCTGAAAAACTGCCAATTGAGGAAGACCTTTTTTCAGCCACTGCCATAATCTCAAGCCACTTGGGATTATTGTGTCCTATTTTAGAGCTCAAATTAAGGCTAAACCAGTAGAGTAACAAACATTCTGAATATTTTCCCACAGCATGTTTTTCCTCATATGATCTTAACCTCTTGCATGTAAAATTAAAATAAAAGCAGCAGTTTTTTTTAAACACAGTGATGGTTAAAAACATGATTGAACGACAAAAAAGTTAAGTTATTCATCAAATAAAAAAGGTAAAAAGCAGTACCTCACTACTAAATGTCCTACCATCCATCCAAGGACAGTTTTCAAACCAGTGGGTGTCCCCAGAGGGGAAGGAGCTCTGGTTATGGGGTTGCAGTAAAGTGCCATGCACTAAGCAGTGTTAAATGAAGTGAGTGTGAGGTGGCCATGCTTGGTTGAGAGCGGGCTGCCGATGCTGGCCTGCTAGCTATGAGGCAGGCTTGATCAAGTGTGTCCAGGCTTCCCCGAGGACTACTTCCTCGCTTTCTGGTTAGGGCTTCAGCAGGGGCTGACGTTCAGCAGGGGAACTCTGTAGAATGAACAACAACCAGGTATGAGTTTCTCCTCCACCAAACACACACACACACACACACACACACACACACACACACACACACACACACACACACACACACACACAGATGCAGCTGACATTGGTCACTGGACGAGCCTCACCTCTGGAGTTCTCTGTCTGCACATGAGCGCCATGAAGACCACGCCCAAGAGGACCCCTAGACCGATGATGATGAAGGGGATGTTGATCACCACATTGGCCTCGGCCACCACGCTCAACAGCTTCTTGGCGGACTCATCATCGATGACAACACTCTACACAGAGCAAAGAGGAGAGGACACAAAGATGGGATGAGAATGGCAGTAGGGCAGGGGTCACCATGGCTCACATGCAAAGGCATGACACAAGGTCTTGACTTCCTTAAACCCCTGCCAGCATAAACAGACATGGAAAGATATCCTCTCTGTTTCCAGATTGCTGGGAAATTTGGGAGAGCTCCACACAGCGCCCAACCCATCATACCACTGACAAATTGGCTTCCCCTCATGATCTGGCAGAACATGAGGAAATGTTCTTGGGTGGGAGCGTTATAGAAAGGTCTGGAAAATGCTTTAAGCAGATGTCCTGTGGGGTGATAAGGCAATTTTGCTGTGGAACAAGGTGACCTCTGCTCCACTCAAAAACAATGCTACGCACTCATGCCACATAAGATTTTGTACTAAATCCTCAAGGTAGCTCTGCGGATGCACTTGTTGAGACTAAGCATTGCTGTTTATACAGCATATGAATGTACACCGTAACACGGCCAAAGGTGAGCAGAACAAGCATACTCCAAAGGCAGATGTTTTGTTTTGTTTTGCTTTGCTTTGTTTTCTTTTTCGAAACATCCTTCCATTCTATAATTATCCAAGTTGAAGACGGTATTGTACAAACCCTACAGGGATTTCCTGACAGCGTGGAGGGACAGGGCATAAATCAGTGAGACCTTCACCCTGCAGAGACCCTTAAATGGCAAGTAACAATCACTAAATGAGTTGGGACCCCAGACAATAACAACAGTGAGGGGAACAATAACAACAGGTGACTTCTGGCCTGTGTGAGAGGAAGGCCCCCTTGGAACTTCTCCAAGTCTGGAGGTTAACATGAAAAGCACACTTACTTCATTGAGATACATCACAGGGAACACCAAGGTCCTGACATCACCCGTCTGACTGTGAAAAGAACAATGACAAAAGACACAAAAAAATTAGGAAATGTGGTCATTTTGTATAATTACCATCAAGGAAAATCTTTACTATCCCTTCCCTACTGCCCCCAAGCCCTGGAATTGGTGAAATATTTCAGGCAGTTAAATGTTTATCGGTGAGGTAGTCAAAAATAGCTCCTAGAAGCAGCTGTTGCACGTTGAGTGACAAAGATGTTTCATACCGTACATTCGTTCTAAAGCCTTTGTTGACCAACTAGTTACTTAAGATGAGTCATTCCTTTGAACTTTAATCAAATTACTTGAGAATACAGTATGTGAACAGTTAATGCACTGCAATGTCACTCAAAATAATAGTTCATTCATGGTTATTTCAACTCAACAAGAGAAATCGTTTGGCTTACTCCACACTCACAAACTCATAAGTCTGGACTATTTTCTCCAATAGTTTGATGATCATAGCTATGGCACCAGTAACCATAACTCTTTGTGAAGAAAGGCAGATATTGAAATCTCCAAAAAAAAGTTACTAGGCCCAACTTAGACCTTTCTTCCTCAGCAGCTGTGAGGGTTAAGTTTGTGGAGTTGCATAATTTTAGGATAGCACTTCAGGCCCCATCTCTCATGTGAGTGAGTGGGCCAACTTGTGACACGCTTCGCTAGTGACATGGACCTGCCCCTCGTGCCATTCCCAGCCATGTCATGACACCAGCAAGACCAGCTGTGCAGGGAGGTTGAGCATGTGTGTGGACAAGAGAGAGGAACACATACTACAGATGGTGTTAGATTACACTGGCAAAGGCCTCCATTTCATCTTAAACTGGATTCTGATCCTTTCTGTTCTTATTTTATATAACAAACCATTAGCCTATATGAGGTAACGTGTTTGATTAGTGGGGAACTCATGAAGTACACACATGACCTCATACACATAAATTTAAACTAATTACACATAGGGCATATAAAAACAAGGAAATCAAAATCACTACAACCAATTACATGAATAGTTCATCATGACTAATCAAGGTTTTTGATTTTCTAATATGTTGAAACTTTACACCAATGAAAGGCTTTAATTGAAACAATATTACCTATAAATCAAAATAGCTTAAAATGACTTGGGGAGCCCTCTGCAATATATTTACATATTCCACTTTAAAGCAATATACCGGAGTAAGTTTAAGCATAGTATATAATATAACAATATATTTCGCATGTAATGAAAGATTTTCGAACAGCACAGACCTAACGCGAATGCGAAACACTTAAAATTGAATCAATGTAACCTCAGATCTTACTTTCGGTTTCCAACAGTCAGGTCCCATTGATTTAGTGTTAAGTGCCTGTTCGCTTCTGCGTTCGCATTCGGTCTGTGCTGTACCAAATTATTTTGTTCCACTCGCTAACTAGTGCATTTAGCAAGCTCTTTCAACAGGGCTATGCCTGAATTCACTCCAGTACTCTCCTTTAAGTAGCATTTCTGGAGTGGTCCCAATGTATGTTCAGTCTTCCAGATTATGCAGATGCCATTACATGACCTTCAACTAAACTGTAGAACTGAGCTCAGGTCCAAAGTCCAAAACATACTGTACACTCACAAAGTCCCCAGCTTTTTTTAGCGAGACCACTACTAACTACATCTCATTTTGCAACTAAATATTGACAAGTTTACAAAACAGGCCATAATATTTTTCCCAAATGGGCCACCAAAACAGTGGGACTGGCTTCCCCCCTGGCCCCCAGTAACCCAAACACAAGAGCACACGTGCCCTCACGTCCTGCCCCTGTGAGCGTCACACAGCAGCCAAAGCCATATTAAAATAGCCTTAAATAAATACTTATGACGCTTGGCTGGCGACCCTGCAGATGAGGGCACATTACTGGACTGGTTCTCCTGTCCTCACATCACGAGTGTTTCTTGGCTGCCTGCTACAGTCGGCCTATGGGATGAGGACAACTTCCCAATTGGGAAAGCAAGGTGGTGTGGTGTGGTGTGTGCCTGGGTGGGGCGGGGGGGCGATTGCTGGTGTTGGGAGCCTGGTGGGTAAGGTGGTACTAGAGCAGTGGTCAGGGGAGGTTATTGGGGACAGGGCTAGACGGCCCACTGGCACAGATTCCTGGAGCTGGAACAGGATGTTTTCCATCCATGGTACTCTTGAGAGGATTGCAGAGCTGAAGCTGGCCTAATTTCAGAATTTCAGAGTTCCTCGAGTTCAAGAAAAGCAGATACTGTAAATGTTTAGATCTTTGATTTGCGCCAAAATATAGACAAATTCTTCAGTGCTTACAGAGGGGAAAGGAATGGAGATGTCAGCTAGAGGTTAATAGGTTTCCCAAAGACAAGACGTTTTGGTTGCCAGAAAATTTTCAAGGTTTAGGCCATTTTTCAATGGAAATCAAGAAATGGGAAGCCATTAAAGGACAGGTTTTTACACTTAAAGGCATAACAGGCATGTATAGTTCAATTCACCATCTTTGTAGTTGCTTTGATAATGAAATGGCTCATTACGGAGTGAATGAAGGCTCTCCAAGCTGCTTCTAGCATGGATGTTGTGGTTTGGTGCTAATGGTTACTACACTTACAGAATATGAGACCCTGAGTGGGAGGAAATGAAACTGAAACTGGATATAACCAGAATCACATTTATTACTGGCACTGGTTTGTCACTTTACGTAATGTACAAAAAATAATTATCCCTGGTTCTCATTCTTTGATTCAGAACTACATTCCATGGTAGTAAACTGAACATTCTATCATTGAAATGCAGTGGATTTATGCCTCTTTCTGACTTGAATAAAATGGGTAATAACATTTAAAACATGTCTAAATTCACTTTCTTTCAAATAATACACATTTGAAGCACACAAATTTGGAGGTCCCGAATAGATTGAAGCTTCATGCACATAAATGTAAAACCACTTCTATCTATTTGGGACTTCCAAATGTGTGTGCTTCAAATGTGTATTATTTGAAAGAAAGTGAATTTAGACATGTTTTAAATGTAACTTATAAACCCATTTTTTTTTTCAAGTCAGAAAGAGCCACAAATCCAATGCATTTCAATGATAAAATGTTCTGTTGAGTACCATGGAATGTTGGAATGTTCAGGTGTGAAATAAGCCCATTGGTCCAGTTTTCTGACCATTTATTACCTCTGCCAAGGAGGTTAGGCTTTCGCCAGCGTTGGTTTGTTTGTTGTGCAATGTGGCCATGGGTAGTAGGACAAGAAATAGATTATTACATTTTGGTGGTGATCTGGTACTCCATCTGGGATTCGTATAGCGTCAGTGACTCTATTGCGGAGGTCTGTTCTCTCCGAGTGCTTTTCTAGTGATAAAATACTGTACATGGTTACGATTGAACTAATAACTCTGCTCTCAGATTCTCATTGTTGTTGTTGTTGTTGCAGGAGCACCCCACCCCAGTCTCAAACTCAGCAGAAGTTTAGCTAATGGGGTGAGGGGTCTTGAAAAAAATAGAGAAAGAATGAATGGTAAAAAAAAAACTATTGAATTTAAGTAGGAAAATTTAATTGACCCCCCCCCCTTTTTTTTGGTTCCTTTGAGAATTCCATCATGTTCACAAAGTTTTATCACCCTCTTCCTACATCCTATTGTCCCCATACAACCCAAACAAGACAACATTAAATGCAGACCCCGCCATACTGATAGCTTATTCTGGGGGGAATACAATTGTCTGGGAAGGAACTAGTGTGTGGACAAGGTGGCGCTTGCACGCAATTTATTTTGTAGTAAGTACAGGAGACTGTGCGCAATAATCACTCATAGGACCTATTAGTAAGTTATTATGCCACAACCCAAACTTATATGTGGTCATAGGCAATATTATGATGAAAATATAATAATATAACCTTATGCAACTGGAGCAGCCGTGACTTCAACTCACATAAACACTCTAAAGTGGCTTATCAGTTCGGAGAAGCACCCGAGGTAAAGAACTTCGACTGGTCAAAAGTCAGACAACACCAGACCAGACTGTCAGTCCCATGGACACACTGATACCATAACAGATCTGAATATCAGATAGCAGAGGTCCTAGCCAAGTACTATACTCACAATACTTTCCATGATCTTTGGTGCAACTAATTAATTACATTGTCGACATAACAGTTAATAATTCAACAGTAATGTATTGTACAATAGTTCACAGTCCGAGTGTAAAACAATGGACTGTACTATGGCAAAAAAAGGTCTATCGTGGTCTATTTCGTAGTCACTTCCTTGCTATTCCATGTTATTTCTACGGATTCGTCTCAGTAATGTTTTTTTTTTTTTTTTGGTAAAGCACTTCAAATTTCCTTTGTAAAATTATGGTGGTCATATAACCTTCCCTCTGAGATTTAAGAGGCGAGACCCTGTCACTTATTCACCTGTGAGTACTACCACTTGCATTCCAACAGAACAACTGTCTGTCGCACACAGTAGACCTTTAGAACTTAGTCCCCCTGCCCTGCATCAGCCCAACAGCAAGTCGGTCTCCCACCACCAGATAAGCTTGATCCTCAGTGAACTGGATCTGCTTCACACCCAAAGGAGAGGTCATTGCCACAGCAGCCTGAAATGGGTCAGCAGAGGCCGACGTTTTCTGTGTAAATAAATGTGAGCGGTGAAAAACAGGCCATCTGCTGTCCCTCCTCTCAAAGGTGGTGAGAAATAGCTCCAGTGGTCAAACAGGGCACTATCTATCTAGCTCCTCACGGAGAGGAAGAGAAATGCGCTGAGTAGAGTGCAGAGGGCAAAGACTTCTCCACGCTGGATTCATGCATGCCAGGAACACGGGCAATCCTGACATCACTGGAGCTGACAAGCAGGGCAGGTGTGAGTCACCATGACCATGTGCTCCCATAATTCATTCATTGCTGCTCTGCTCTGCCCTGCTCTGCGCTGCAGGGGAGGACAGGTGGAAGAGACACTTGACTCGGAGACATTGCTGCTTTGCACCGGTTGCAGCCTTTTGTGCTTACGTCTTAAGAAACATAGTGCTGTGTTTACACAACACCAACCACATACTGATACTGATCACCTTGAATACAGCAACAAGGCCAACAGCTCCTTAACTTAGGACCACTGATAATACTACAGTACACTGTAAAATAGAATAAGGTAGAAACTTGTTGCCTCAAATGAGCTACACAAACATAACTTGTCTCTTTCAGCAATGTTTACCAAATTATGCAGTTATACAATAATTGCTTATTTGAGACAACAAGTTTCCACCAGTTTTTCCAGGTAAGCTTTAGTTATTCGTTTTTGCAGTGTGACCTGAACTTTATGGGCAAGATAGCTGGGAAAGTTGTCAGTGAAAGTCTATGTGTCAGTGATTGATTGTGTTTAGATGAGGAAGCGATGTCCTCAGTACAGGAGAGGAGAGAGGAGGTGAGTGGGGCTGAGACGTAACTCAGAATGTTCCACGGTCAACAGATGGAAATTTCTGGAGCATGGTGTTGAAGGTCATCCAATAAAGGAAAAGTTGGTATACAACATAAGCTACAGTATACAACCTCTTCCCAAGCAGCCCTGTAATCTATTTTACAGTAAAGATAAAGCCTATAAAGACAAAGACTTGCAATCCTGGGTCCAACAGTCTGTCTTATGTTGAAAAAAACAACAACGAAGCAACAAACAAACTGTAACTTGGTGACTTGACACAACTTGGCAAAATGTTGATACCTGTGTCTCAGTTTACCTCCATGACTGTGCAACAAGTGTTAATCTCATTAATTTGAAACCCTAGCCTTTTCACCTCAGAAAGAACCTAAATTTATTCCTGCTCCACACCGTGTGTCTTTGGCTACTGTGAAGAAATTCGGCTGACTGGGCTCACTCACGAAATCACACAGTGAGACCAGCAAGTAACATTAACATCTCCTCATTTTTATGTTGACTGGTGCCACGAAACATAAATCAATTTATAATGTGCAGTTTTTCTTTTTATTTCATACCTTAGAGAAGCATATGACTGTTGTGTTTTTGCATGATATTAGTCCCGTTTTAGAACAAAAAAAGGACACTTACCTAAAGGCTTCGATCTTCTCTACTAGCACGTTCACCTGGAGCCGTTTGGCAGCACGCACCACAACACCTGTGAGCTAAGGAGAGAAAAACAGTCAACAACTCATATCAACAACTCCAGGGCACAAACACACAGACACAAACAGAATCTTTTCACTTGCAGTATTCTATGTATTCTAGCCCTAGCCTGAAGTCAGACTTTATTATTGCAACAACCAATTATTATCTTAAAATTAAAAATATTGTGTATCAATCATCAATATTGAATGAAAATGATTAAAGGACATAGACTACATGATGTTAACATACAATGGTATAAGCTGTCAATCTTTGCTGAAATCAGTGTCTATCTTATGGAATGGTATAAGGAGTATACATGTATCTTGAGGGCCCACTTCAGCCCTGCCTAGTTTGCCTGTCCTGTTGCCATGGGCTTGACATCAGAGTACAGAGAACATTTTACTGTTTTCTCTTTGGCTATCAGCAGCACAGATCTGTGTGAAGTGTTTATAAGTGTTTATTCCCACACCTTGACTGCGAGGACTGGGCCTTTTCTGTGCACACTGCAGTCAGGCCCACTGCACTCGTCCCCAAAGTGGGAAATGACCAGAGCAGCAAAAGAGAAGCTGATGGACTTTGGCGCTTACTGGAGGCAGCCCAACAGTTAACGTTGCACAGGCAAGCTTATTCTAGTGTTATCTGTTGTCCAAACAGTCTTGTTCAGAGGTCACGTCTAGTCCACATGCTGGAGATGCCTCTCATCTTCACATCCAAGGCCACTCTGTACTAGCCTGACATAGCCCGACCATAATACTGCTGTTCATCCGTATTCATGGTCTGGAGGTTCTTTAACCTGACACGATTTTACTGCGGAGGGGAGGGCATTCACTTCTGGTTTGAAACGATTGGACAGCTCGTCTAATCAGCTTCGCTTGTTGGCCGGTAGACTCTCTACCGATGTAAACACGCCCCAGAAGACCGTTCCCAGACGGATGAACATTCGTATTATGGGCGGGCTATGTCAGGCTAACTCTGTACAGTGATGTCACAGCGATACTTCTACATATTTTCTTCAAAAAAAACTACAACACATCTGTTCTCACATGACCTTTGCAGAAAGACACAAGACTGTGGTGTCAATACAGTCCAGCTCCAATGAAGTGGTTTTGAAACCTTCACAAACAGCCACTACAATTTGAAAATCAACATGACATGTTTTGTTACAAGAAATTGTGTCTGTATCTCTGCACCTGACCAACAAATGAGTTTCACAAATGAAACAGTGGTATCAGCAATACTAGAGATCATGCGAGCTTGCTTTGCCTATGTGGTTCAAGACACCTGCATGCAGAAACACCACAATGTGGTCAAATCATCCAGATGTTAGAACTAAGTTTACAGTAACCTCACAGCTATGGGTTTGACTAACACAGAAATACATAGGCTTGCTATACAGTACGTGCAGAAAGACAGATAACTGTAGTGTCAATACAGTCAAATCTCTGCAAACATCTCTATGCAAAAACACCTAATTGTGGTCACATCATTTAGAAAGCAAAACTACAGTATGCTGACGGTAACCACCATAGCCACGTGTTACAACTGACCTCCTTAAGACTCCTCCATCTATACTTCCCTAGAATGCCTCTATGCTCCTCAGTTTTTACAGTCCATTTATCATCCACCCATCTCTCAGTCTCTCCCTGAGGGCAGGGCAGATTTCGGCCACTCCACAGTGTCACCATACAGTAGCATTGGCTAGGAGGTTAGCGCCTGCTGATGTGACGCTAGACAGAGAGATAAGGTATCTCGGAAACTTAAGTACCAGCTGTAGACCACGTCTCCCACTTCACAAACAACTCCATAAACCACTGCTTATCTCTCAAGCCTGGCAGAGGCACTGCTACCTAGCTAGCTACCTAGCTATCTACCTGTAGCTACCTCGCTCACAGACTGCCTGCCTGCCTGCCTCTATTTTTGGTGCAGAAAGGCTTTTTTTCTTATCCAGACTTATCATCTGGAATCTAAATGAAAACAAAGCTTGGATAGATCTTGAGATACTGGTTTGTAGTTTGTCATAAGCTTTTTAGACTTAGCCTTACTCTCCAGTAACCTTTTTCAACAGAACCATTATTGAGTATAATTGCTTTCTTAAGCTGAAAGAGTCAATATCAATAATTTTCAGCCATATTGAAAATCTTTCATTTTCTCTATGGAATGAATTTCTAATTAATCATGTAAATAATGTTAGCCTTATAAGTCTGATATTGGCATTAGTTACAGCTATATTTACCAAACACTTGACATGTTTTATTAAAACTTCCCTCATTTGCATTTGTAAGCTGCCAGCTCGCCAGACATCCCTCAAAGAGTTTGAGGTGCATGAATTTTACCTATCAAATGGTAATTCTACAGTGCCATCAAGTGGCCACATCATGAAACTACAAGCCAAAGAGGGACAATACCGGGTTTATGTCGATAGCAGTCTCATGGTATTCCTTCTTGGGTTTCATCCCAACAACATCCTCCACATACTTCTCATCGGCTTGATAGAAATGTGGTGAAGACATGATGATGGGGGCGTCTATGGAGGGATAACAGAAAAGAATGCTAAAGGACAAGGAAGCAGAGCTTGTTTATTCATAATGATGAGCTCTGGGCTCCAAACACAACTGACACTGATTCTGAAATTATTTTCATACAGGAATGAAGGTCAGCCACAAGGTCATCTGAGTTTTGTAAAACACATTGTAAAATAACAGAACTGAAAGTTATGACCATGGTAAAGAGTCAGTTTTGTGGTCTCCAAAGATCTAACATTGTGATGCGGGTTTTGTATTGTCAGCTTTTAGTGCTGAAACCCCTTGACAAACTCTTACAGCACGTGACTCCTGACCACACACTAATGGCATCATTCTTCTTGGAAGCTCACATGAGTCACTTCCTGTCACAAGTTCCACTTTAAACTATTGTTGGAACAGCTCCCTTTCACACACACACACACACACACACACACACACACACACACACACACACACACACAGAATTTTGCTTACCCTGTTTGCAAGGACTGACATTGAGGAGGCCAGAGCCAAGACAGTTCCCTTCAGGAACACAGAAACCTGCATTAGCTGGATTGATGGTGATGTTGGCAAAGACTTCACTTGGTGGCACGAAGCGGTAGGCCGGCAGGTATTTCACCCACACCTCCTTCTCAAAGGTAGCGTACATGGACCTGGGGAATAGATGGACAGGTGCAAAAAGAACATGAGAAAAGTGGAATAACAGCAGATATCATTAATTAGTCCTGTATGATGCACTATTACATATTTATAACTATTATATAATTAGCTACTTTGTTTATATCTTCTAAGGGGCTATGGACAAAATACAATAAACCTCATAGAAAATATATAGCTTTCTTTTGTTAATGGTTGCGATGGATAAAAAAAACACCACTCTTCAAAGCCACAAACAAATATGGGTTCCACTGTGGTTGCTGCTCGCCCATTTGTGGCAAACTTGACCTGCATCTACGTTAGAAACTAGCCCAGCCTTTTGACCAGTTCTCTAATCCTGAATACACAGACTGGTGCACACAGGGGCTTGTATGGTGATTTCAGAGGAAGTGGCACAGTTGAGCCTATTAGCGACTCAGAAGTTCCCTAAAATCTACCGACCACAAATATGTTTAATAGACAATTACTTATCAAAGAACTATGACTGATTGACACTTCATACAGGAACAAGTGCTCACACTCACACACCAATACCACTGATCTCCCTCATCTGATAGCACATTACTTTTCATTTCTCTACCGCAGGAACACATACCCGAGCGTTCTGATTGGCTAAACACCACCAATGTATGAATACTACTATTCCCTATTGTTGATGGCTAGGAGTACTCGCTGTACAAACTACTTTGCTACCCCTAAGGTACATCTAGAGTTCTAGGCTACTTGCTTCCTGGGAAAAAATTGAAACAAGCGTCCCAGTGTTTATCACCTTCTCAGGGAGACTAAGGGGGAACAGAAGGCAGAGTACAGCCAGGTCATGCTGCTGACGCTATGTAAACAAAACATATACCTGCAGAGATCTGAGGAAAACATGTAGAGGGTCTCATTCTGGTTGATGATTGGGTGAAAGGAGGCTCCGTTGGTTCCATTGATCATGTTACATTCATCAGAGGTCCACCAGTTCAGAGAACTGAGAGGAAACAAATAAAGACAGTCAGACAGTCCTTGCAACAAGAAGAAAACAAAGACCTCTTTACTCCTGAAATCAGATGAGACCAGATAAGCCATGCAAACACTGTCATGCAGTGATTCCTCAGAGTCCAAGTACAAAGCACACAGAGACAAGTCATCAGGGGACAGTTTTGTTTTGTTTTGTTTCTCACTTTCACATACCTTTGGCCTTTCCACAAAGCCACTCTGGCAAAGTCTTGATAATTCTGAGAGCCAGAGTAGAACACGTAGTCACCATCATCTGTCCCGTTCATCTGAAATATAGACCACACACACAACAAGGGTGACTGATGTTCTTTCATCACACGAGGTTTGAATGGAAATTGCCATTTCTGAATAAATCACAAGGATTAATTCTAGAATGATGTAAGGGTGCCCAATAGTAATTTGTTTGGTTTATCCAGTCAATTGCATAACGAGCATCTAAAGGTTTATCCAGAGCACTGTAGAACAAACATCTCTTTCAGAGAATAACCTGATTTAAGCATTGGCCCAGGATGTCAGCACTTGAAGAAACAAAAAGCGATTGATGACTGGCTGTTGTGTGAATTCAACAGCTGTGTGTTTATGTAACGGAGTTTCAGTGACGCCTGTAGTGTACTAAGATTTCCTGTATGACAAATGTTATGCATGTGAGGAAAAAAGCTGTGTCTTCAGTAGGACTGTAGCTAAACTGTAAACAACTGGAATGGTTGGCCTACAGTACATAGCTAAGAGAGTTGTCATCTGTCTCCACTAGGAGAATCCTCACCTTATAAAAGAGCCCAAACACAGTATCCAGGGAGGGGTCAAATTTTTGAGCCATTTCCAAGAGTTTGTCCTCGTATCCCCAGAGCAGCTCTCCCACGGTGACGGTGGTGAAAAGGCCGATGCCCTCCCCTTTCATATAGTCTGACACCAGAGATGGGACTAGGATCTGGTCCTTCACCTTCTCCATTACTGTCTACAGGAACACACACAGTTTATACCTGGATTAACACTACAGCTACCACACTGCTTCTGAGGTTATTGTACACATCACCACAGTACTTGGGATGAGCTGTTTATCATTAAAGACATTCCACTGCCATAGCAGGCCATGCATATAAAATATTTTGAAGCACACAAGTGTTCCTCTCAAATGAGCATGAGTGATTATAGCAGTCACCCCTTATTCAAGGAACAACCTGCAGATACTTGTAGGTGTGAGCGATTGTGCATGTTTGTGTAAATGTAACTTTACCATTGCTGGGATATTGACTGTTCGGATGAGATCCTCTTCTGACCCTTTGGACATGTTGGGCTCAAACACATACATCTTAGGATTCACTGCTTCAACTTTGGTGCCATTCTCCAAGAAAGTCACATTTTCCATGGGACGATATTCCCTGAATCAACCACACAAAGAATTTGCAAGGTATGTGAAGGACTAACTCTAGGACTGCTAGTTTCACACAGGTGCACACATTCCGATATACACAGAGGTGCCTACATTCCTGATCATAACCACAGTATACACTACATCCAGCTCCATTTAAGTATCCTTAACCACTGGCCTACACTTTATTGCTGTGGCATAGACCTAAAACATTGTGTTCCCTATAGGCAGCATGTCATAAATAGCCCATTCCCGACCGTTGCCACCATAAACAGAGAAAATCACTCATCAACTGAGTTGCAGTAAGTTCCACTTGTTCCACTAAACAACAACCTATTTCTGACTCTTAATCCTATGACTGTTACATAAATCTGTGACCTGGATGGCAGAAGAATCTTGACTCAGACTCACCTATAGGTATAAGGTCCTAGTTCGATTACTGCAGGTTTATCCCCAGCTAAAACCTCTATGGGGTTGGTCAAATTAAACAAATAAAACTGCATGTAAACCGGTGGGGGCGGATTCTCCCAGGCCGCGAATGCATCTGTGCCATTCTTCAACACCACCTCCTAAAACAGCAAAGGGTCACACAGTCAGGCCATAACAACTCACAATATTCAAGTTCATGTTACATTAGCTAGGCTAATGTAAATCAAGTTAAACATAGGCTACTATGTGTAATCTGCCGTAGGTCTACATGATAATCCATACAATGCATCACAGATAACATTTTAAGTCTGATAAGAACATTTACGCCGATGACCTATATATAGAACAGGCAGAGATTTTTTGTCAACTCACCGATTTTATCCTATTGTACAGGATGGTGGGAAAGATCTGCGACAACACCAATGATATCCCCGCAATCAAAACAAGAATACAAAGCACTCCCGTGCTGTATATACAACAGGACTTCAACATCATTTGAGTTCACAGACAAAACAATGTAGCCAAACACTTCAGAAAATGACACAATCTGTATAAAATGTTGCTTCGTTATGATGAGATGACCACTGTTGCTCACTCCGCCGCCGCCTGTCACAACAAGGCAAAGATTTTCGGAGTCACGATAGATAGGCAAGGCTACTATACGCTATGTCTACACACCATAGGTCTACACCGCCTTCACGAAGTTACAGTTAACACGCGGCGAAATGCAAAGTTTAGTAGTAGGCTACTAGTTCCTGTTTCTTCAAGGCAATAGAGCGCAATTGGAAATGAGACCTTCCGCAATTTTAAAGTCATTCTAAAAAATGGCACAACTGTTTATCTCGGTGTGTTGAGAAACTCTTTGTGTGTCATGTGACTTTTACGCATGTGTGTTTGAAAGGAGACCGCCCACTGTATGACTGCACTCAGAGTGCTTGTAAACAAATAGTGTTTGTGAGGCTATAGGCTAGTGAGTTTTGCATAGGCCTACATTTTGATAGACCCCGAGGAAGGGATCATTATTAGTCATTCTGCTCTTAGCTGGTGGGCTGTTAGATATGTTTTATTATTATTATTATTATTATTATTATTATTATTGAAAATATTGTACTATTGAAAATGTTAGGATACAGTATTGTATGGGCTCTGCTCTGACCTGCACATTTGGAGCAAGTTTACGGCAATAGGCCTATTATGGCGCCATACCTATTCAATTCTGTTATTCCTCAGTCAATACATTAGCCTACTACAAGCTTAGCAAATGCAAAAGCTCTGTGCTTCTTTGTGCCTGATGACAGGGAAATAGGCTTGATGATGAGAGCCTTATCTTGTCATTTGAGGGAATTAACCCAACTTTATATTTGTATCAGTTTTAAAGAAACTTGTAGCCTATTCTGTTGATAATGTTATAGGCCTACAAAGTTTGCTATTTGCTCTAGTTGGATGTAACTTGGAAAACTTGGATGTAAAGGAAAGCAACTTGCCAAAACATCAGTGTAAATCATTTTATTTACAACTGTATAACATTTTTATAGGTGTGTTTTTGTTTTGACTGGAATTTCATAACTTCAAAAAAACAAAACAAACCATCAAAAAAAAAAAAAAAACAGTTAAAATTCAATCAGTCCTTATTCACATCCCTTCATGTGGGTCTGCAGTTAGAATGTGATGCACTGGTTCCAGGCTCTCTGAGCAGATAAACAATCTCCAGGTCCCTCTTGTTCCCATCATTTGTTGCCTAGAGTTGTGATTGCATTCATACAGTTGAACAGAACTTTTGACAGGCTGTAGTAGGCTACAAATCTCATATATGGCCATACTCATTTCATAGGCCTACAGTCATGCACACAATTTATTCATCTTTCTCTGGAAGATCGTATTTTTTGGGATTATCCACTGGCATTTCACATGGGAATTCATTGCACTCAGCTATACTCAAACTCTGATAGTCAGTTGTATGATCAAAGTTCAGCTCTTCCTCAAAACAAGTGAGGACTTGCCCTGGGTAAAGCCTGCATGAATCATTTGCATGAGGTCTTGTGGTCTCCCCGTCATGGCGCCTGTGCTGTCTGTCCATTTCCATATGCGGACTCTCCTCCTCCTCTGTGGACGAGTCCATCTCGTAAAGATCACTCAGTACTTTCTTCATTGCAGGAATCTTTTTGAGACTAACTGGCCAACCCTCATACTCCATATTTGCAAGTGCGTGATGAGGAGATGCCCTTACTGCTCCATCATGGTCTGAGTGAGATCCCTCCAGAAGTGTTGCACAGTGCCAGTGCCGCTCATTGGGACCATGTTCTGTGTCTTCTTCTTGAAAAGGTTTCATCTCTGAAACAGACTCCACTTGATTAATGTTGCCAGATTGCTTGTACTCCATGCTGAAGTTTGACTGTTTTTGGAGGTCTTTTCTTGTTTTCTGTAATGATATTCAAGTTAATCTGTGTCTTTAAAGCTGTTTGTAATATTGCAGGGCTTCTTATCACCTGGGCCTTTTCATCACAGACTCTCTTAAAGAATCAAGATTGGTTCAGTGACTGTTATCTCTGATGGAATTAGATGGCCATGGGTCCACTGTAGACCAATCAGAGGAGGATCCTCTTCAACATCCATCAGGCATGTTGTTTGTAGTCAAAGAAAGACAAATTTTGTCGAAAATGCCAAAAAGGCGCTTTTTGGTGTGTTTCATGTGACACAATTACTGAATTTATCATCTTTGGTTCAGTTCACAGGTGATACTGTATTTAATATCATGGATATGCATTCAAGTTTGCATTTTTAAAAAATGATTGAATTTCAACTGTATTTCTTTGTTATCTCTCTGATTTGCACTAGTGTCCTCGTGACATTAGCCTAAATATAAGGCATATTCACAGAACGCTTAGACCTCTCATCATGGCTCTGAATCTTTAGTCCCTGAAAGACTGGAAAAGAGAATCACATTCCTTCAAGTACAACTACCTTTAAAGTGCTGAAGCGGCTTTTGTTTTTGTTTTTGCATTTGATCCTCTGATGACTCTCCAGTTATTTTTTGTTATTATACACATTCTTGTGATTTCCACAGTTCTCCACTGAGTGGCACTCTAGAGACACATAGAACACTCACTACTTATTTTAGATTCCTTGAAACACTTTTGTTATTACTTCCGCCAAGGAGGTTATATTTGGTGTGTGTGTGTGTGTGTGTGTGTGTGTGTGTGTGTGTGTGTGTGTGTGTGTGTGTGTGTGTGTGTGTGTGTGTGTGTGTGTGTGTGGACCTCTACCCCAAGCCCCTCAGAGGCAGTTAAACAGAGAGCATTTTACACAAGGCTTTAAAAAAAGTTGTAATAATGCAGATCTTTCAGGTGTTAAGCTGATGTGATGCATTGACATTTGGACTGGTAGTCTTTATAAGAATCACAAACATAACCCAATGGTTTTAGGACAAAGACCTAGTGTGGGCTTAACAAAGCCTGTTACATTGCTCAAGACTTGACATAATCTGGACTAAAATCAATGGTGTGATACCATGTTGCCTAGTGGCACATTGAAGAGAAAATCTGTAAACATTCTTACAAACACAAAGTTTTGGAGCACACAATAAAAAAGCTAGCTTAGAGTTTTAGAGAAATGTTAACACATTGATCAGAAGGCACTTCATCAATCAGACTGAGTTGGCTCAGTGTTTACCTTGATTATCATTTCAAGGAGCACTTTGCTTTAGACCAGGAGGACTTTGTTTACTTTTACACAATAGGCCACAAATTGATTGATAACTGCTGATGGAGTTCTGTTTCAAAGTTGCTTTATCACAGTATCACAGTTTTAGTTAGCAATTCTGATTAGTCAATAAGTTTGTGTGTGTGTGTGTGTGTGTGTGTGTGTGTGTGTGTGTGTGTGTGTGTGTGTGTGCCAAGGCAATGTGGTCACAGACACAATATAAATTCCAGATCATGTTCTGGATCACCAATTACCACCAAAATCGAATCAGTTCTTGCTTGTCCCAATATACACATTGTCCGAAAATTTCACCAATTCCGTGCAGTACCTTTCGAGTTATCCTGCTGACAAACAGACAAACAAACAAACAGACAAACCAACGCAACCGAAAACATAACCTCCTTGACGGAGGTAAAAATCTTAAGAAACTTGTGTGATGATGTTGAGGAATATTCCAATAAAATTCCCAATTCAGATGGCTTGGGAAGCCCATGTGATGTTCTTTCATCAGCACCACTCCCTGTGGCCACACTCCCCATTTGCTTTCACTCCTGATAATTCACTTATTTGACCAAAGCGTTGTACAACAAAGCTGTTGTGACCCTTATCCTTCCTCAGGAACCCCCAGACCTGCAGCTGCCCCGTGCGTTGGCTCAGGGGAGCATCCTGCTGAGGCAGACCTCCCTGAATGCCGGCACAGTCTAGGAACAAAAACACACTCATAAATCATGGCCATCACACACACCAGCACAGCATCCAAACCAGTCCATGCTCTCCTCACCAAGGGATGAAGGAACATAAGGACAATGCTGAAATGGATTACTTTTGTTGCATAGGTTGTTTTGCACAGGAGGTTTGTTAACCAGATCAGTTCATGCATGCCTAAAATTGCAGCAGTGATTCTCTCTTTCAGAAATAAACAAGATCTTACTGAATTCTGATCTGTTCCCCCAAGAGAAAAAGACAAACAGAACAATAGACTTTGATTGGGAACAATAAATTAGCCTATAGCCTGATTAGGAGTTACATCTTACTGAATTCATTTTTGTCCTCTAAACCAAGAAAAACACAATTTATCTAAATTATATATATATATACTTATAATATAATATACTTATTTCATAAGTTATTATGAAAGAAACACAATAAAATTGTACTGGCATTGTTTCCCCTGTAATTCTATGACATGGTGATATTTCACCAGTAGATGGCATTGCATTGTATGGCTATTTTGTTTAGCAGCTGTTAGTTTGGGCATAATAAAATAATTTCAAAACAGGGGGATTATTCCTGAAACATCTATTGTGTTGCATAATGGCAATAATTCAAAAACCTATTAGAGGTCCAGAATGACAGATTTTTCTTTCTCAGAGATTAGGCGCATAACTATTTTTTTGTTCTTTATTTATTTTAAAGGTCCTAATTAATTTAATTAGAGTACCTATGCCTTCAGTATGCTACAAATAGCCCAAAAGTCTTCTTGGCTAAATGCCCTGTCTTGGATAGCCTACTTTATTGAATGAAAGATGCCATGTGATAATGACTGCCTAAAGAGAAAACTGCAACATTGCTGAATAGGCTAGATCTCATTGCACGGTCATCTTTATCCTGAGGTGACAAATGAGACTGTTGAATAGCTGGGCTATTGAATAAATGGGCTCTCATCAGTGGTTGATATCGTTCCACTCCCCTTTATCTTCCACACGTGCAGCTTACTCCTCATACATTGATGTAGGAGCCGCTGTCAGGCATTAGCCAATTGGCGGGGAGCTCACCTGATTGCAGGGACTGATTTTATCAGTGCCGCAACAAGAGGTCATTGCAAACGAAGAAGATACACACGCCAGGCGAACAAGCGGACTGCCAGATATACAGCAGGTCCCGATAGCAAATATCACAATGGTCGTGAAGAAAAGTAAAAGCGTTGCCCTTGATAGTCGTGATCTTAATCCACTCTTTTCATTGATGAAAGGTTACGGTCCATTAATGGCTCTCGGAGTAATTGCAGTGCTGTCAGTCTGTGCAGCATTCTTCATCTACCGATCTTCAAAGGCTCAAAGTAAAAGAAACGGCGAGGAAGCAGTGACCGAAACTGAGGAGGGAGAGAAAATGAATCCGATTCCGAAGAAGAGGAGAGTAGAAAATAAGATCGAGTCAACAGGTAACGTTACGTTTCAAAAAATGTTAGGCTATAATTCACTTGTTCGTTGATAAAATCAGTGATGGGCTATTTGCCCCTCTCGATTTATTGTCTCCGTCACAACTAATAGCCCAACTGATAATGGCTTTTGAACCACGTTTCAGTCCGGGATAGGAATTATGATTGCCTATCAGTCTTATGGACCCGCTGGGCTGTGTGTTTGTTACTGCATAAGTTTTGTTGCACTAATATTTTCTACAGCATGTGGGATGTGATTAATCTACAACCAATCCAAACTTGTAGATTCTCCAGATTCTCATTTGCAGAATATTCTGTTTCATTTTCTTTTCTTTTCTTTTTTTCCCCCACCCCATCTGTTTAGGGAGCATGGATGATTCTCAGATGTCTTCTAGTTCTAATAGTGAAGTCCAGGATCAAGTGGAAGAAATTCCATACACAGACCAGTCATCTCCAAGTTGTGTGAGTGCACCAAGAGATCCCGAATCTGTCACTCACTACTCCACCATTCAGAATGGGTCCTGTGCTTCTCCCACCTGCTTTGATGATCTCTCTGAGCAGCTTGAAGTGGAGGCTGGACGGCTGGATGATGCAGCTGTGCAGAAGCAGATGGAAGTAACCTCTGACGAGGGCTTGACTGGTGATCAAAGCCCCAAGGAGAATCTGCACGATTTAGTGCCGGAAAGTCAAATGCATACTTTTGTCGATAACCCTTGGGAAGATTTGTCAGGATGTTTCGAGAAAGCGTGCCTTAAAATGTGTCCGAGTGATTTGTACAAGGGAGAAGAGAGTTGTAATTCACCTGCTCAGAATACATCTAGTATGGCTGACAGCGCCTATGAGGATGGCGAATCTGAGATGGAGAAGAGTTGCAGGTCACAAGATCAGAGTATTAGCTCTACAAACGCTGACAATGACTTCACATATTATCAACAAGGTGGTCATGGCAGCCCCACTGAACAACTGGGTTACAATGTTTTGGAGCACCAAAGAAAAACCAAGGAAGATCTGACTTGGGCAATGCAAACAGATGGTGTAATCGGCAAGAGCCCAGAGGACTTGATCGTCCAGCACAGTGTGCAGGAAATGCCTCTCGTTCACCATTACAAGCATGACTACTTGAGCTTTTCCCCAACAGCTTTCACAGGAATGATTGGGGGCTCGGAGGTGGTGAAGGCCGTTGACGTGAGCCCTAGGGTGCCAGCTAAGGCCCAGAGCACCAGTGGCGAAGTTCAGGTGGAAGACAAGACTGAGATTAACATCATGGAGGCCACCATGGATAACAACGAATGGATGACTGGAAACGAGAGTCACAGTGACCTCCCTTGGCTGAGCCAGAGTGATGGAGGCGAAAGCTCTTCCATGGCTGAAGAGTCACAGCAGGATGTCGAGTGGGACACTGAGAAATCCGAGGCCTCTGAGTTGTCAGCCGCGTACACCTCCTCGGATGATGACCTTGCAATGAAGCGAGTAGCCACTGTTCCCCCCATGAAACAGACGGTGAACGTCACCTTCTCCGTCCACTACATCACGGATGCACCCAGCCAGCTTCTAGCAGTCACTGGGAACCAGCAGGAGCTTGGAGCCTGGAAGAGCTTTGTTCCACTTCAGAGAAGCAAGAATGGGTTCTGGGCCAATACAGTCACCCTCCCAGTGGAGAGCCAGGTGGAGTGGAAATTTGTGCTGGTTGACGATGGCAAGATCTGTCGCTGGGAAGAGTGCAGTAACCGCCACTTGGTACTGACAGGGCGAGAAGAAGATCTCTATATGCTGAGATGGTGGGGTTGCCTCTGAAGAGGCAATTTCACATGGCTTGTATAGCTTTCTGTCTGGAAACCCAAAGGTTACTCACTCTGCAATATGGAAGCAAAATATAGCAATAATGTTACCTGGCAATATTTATATAAGGTGCAATATTTGTAGTGGAGTATGTGAAGAAAGTTGTGTAATTTGATGATCAAATGCTAGTTGCTACAGCATGAAGGGACAACACGGAACATCATTCAGAGAGGTCCCAAAAGTGGGGTTTGCACTAAACGATGGCAATATTTTTTTCAAGCTGCTTGTTTGTTTTTAAAGCCTATGAATGTAATTGAAATTAATGTCAATGTGTAATTTTTGAATTATCTAAATTGCAAGTCTCTATCCAAGGTACAATGATAACTTAAAGTGGTCTTGTGTCTTTATGTCTGCTACTGTGTATGCTACTGATTTAACCTGATTATTTCAGTGGAATGTCTTGTCTGTCTTGAATTTATTTTTCAATATAGTAATTGTATTTGTTCAAGAATTTATGCAACATTCCACTGTGGTCCTTTTAGATTCACCTTAAGCAGGTTTGTTTTGTAATGACCTATTCCTGGTATCTTATTGCAGAAAAGACTTATTTTACAGAATTGTTGAAGCTGAATCTGAAATGCCTTTTTTTCTCCCAGCTGATCCTTGATGCCTTTAATTCCTCAGCAATATGTTTAGGTCAATGTTGTCATAATGTTTTACTTGAGTTTGTCTTCCTTTGATGACTTGCATTGGTTTTAAACCTTTTCAGTTTGTTTCCACAGTTTTTGATGTTCACCCAGTTCTAGGTGAGGGCCACATTGAGCACAGTCCAAAAATAACTCTAATGTTGACTGTTCTTTTTAAACTTTGTTCCAGAAACTCCACTTGCACTCTGTTTACCATCACAAATGATCTCACTTGTTTTGTCTATGCCCTTACCGTAAATTGACTTTGTATTTAGAAATCTGTACCCATAAGTCCACGAAGAGAATGTGTGTTTGTATGAATTGCAAAAAAAGATTATTTGATGGCAACTGTATGTTGTAATTTTTATCATTGAAAGTGATCATATTAAGTTGTATTAGAAAAAAATAAAGGATTTCCTTCACTTATCTATTGCATAATGGAGTGTTTTTGTGATGAATCTGCACAGTTCTCTTCACCCTGAGTCACTTCATTACATTTCATCTGCCTTGCTGGATGACTGGGCTATTCCCCTCAGATGGGGAGGGGTCATGAAGGATTTATCAGTTCACATTGTACTGTGGCTTAAAAGCCCTGGTAATGTTCTCGGCTGGAATGAAATCTGTGTAGTCACAAATGCATGGCTGGGATGGAAAGTGTGTGTCTTGAGTTGAAAAGGAAGGAAGGGAGGGAGGGGGGGGGGGTTGCATGTGGATGCTTGTTCCTTATCGTTCCATATCTGCTCACTTTTTGGTTAGGTGTCATCACATTTTTCCAAAACTTGCTCAAAATTCTATGTGACGATAGTGTTGGAAGTAAGTCATTAACTAAGGCCATCGGTGCGGTCAGTGGTTGTCGTGAGCTAGAGCGAGAGGAGTGCTTTTGTCGTTCTCTTCAAAGAGGAGGGAGCTGCAGGCTCTCTATTTGGAAGGCTGTGTGTAATGGAAGAGCATCGAGGAGCATGCTGCCGAGTGCCGACCCTGTAAATGATTCATTCTGCACTGAGTGGGTGCATTTTGAGGTCGTGGGTTCTAAGCATGAAAGGCACAGAAACCACAGAGCTCTAAGCTTAAAAGAAATCAATTAATCTGTTTAATTTCATATGAAATATAATGAAATATGAATTTCCTTGCATATGAAGAACTTATGAGGGTTTTTATTTTGAAAATGTACTGGTACTTTACTAATACTGTATTTGTGGTCTACAGTCCAGTACTGAAACCTTCACTTGACATCCTGTCAGTCTACTGCCATCTAACAAAGTAAATCAGAATACTTTTATAACAAACACTCGCCTCACAGAGAGAAAGTGGGTTTGTATTTGCATAACCCAGTTCTCAAACTACAGCGTGATGTGCTGCTTGCAAAGTTTTTTTAGTTTGTGACTTGACGGTAAACTGCAGGTGCAGTGGCCTTGTGTTCTTTGGTCTAGTTTTTAAGAGCGCTGACAAAAGGCTGGCTCACATCCCAGAACCGTCCAATCAAGGAAAAGAGAGAGTAATGCATTGTCAGTGATGATTGAATAATTGCACTGTGCCCCCCCTCATTGGCACATGCTCTGTGTCTGTTTTATGACCACAGCATGGTAGCAGGAGAATGTCGTTAGAAATATAAAGGGACCTCTTTAATCTTAACAGTAGTTGTGTGTCCTGTACTGTACTTATTGTAGGCTAATGATGTGCTGATTGAATGAATCATTTCTTTTCACGACACAGGTGCAACATCCAAGAATAACCCTGCACTACACATAAGAGATGGTCACTAAAGTGTCAGTGACCCTAGTAATTTGGTCCACTGCTCCTCTCATAACAGAGATTATAGTACAGCAAATAAGTGCATTTTTTCACTAGAATACTTCAGTTAGGGAAACAACCATGAAATTTGAAATTTTGTACATAGCTTCTCCAGAGACTCCTTTAAAAAAATCCGTAATGATAAAACATTTAAGAGGAAGTTTAATTTTAAAGGTTTTTATTTAAGTTAACCAACATAGATCACAGGTTATGTACACCTCCATCCCTTTTATTTCAGATCAGATACTGCATTAAAGATCCTAACAAGAGAGCATTGTACTGTATTGTCACTCTGCATAAGCCCATTTCCTATTGCACTAGTTTGTGACTGGCCTTTGTGGTCTAGTGTGCATATCAGACTATTAATAAAACATACCAGTCTTCATACTGAGATATTGCTAAGATTACCGTGACCTTCTATTGGGACAGCCTATATAAGGACAACAGGGACCAGCACAGAAATAGACTCCCTAGAAACTACTTTAGCCACTCAGTGCTCTGGCTGTCCCCAGTTCAATTATCTGATTTTTTTTTCTTTTTACCTGAATGGTCTGAAAAATGTTTCACACAATCATGCTCTGCTTGTGTAACTTTATCTTCAGGGCTAGACCTCTAGCGTTACAACCTTTGTCACATGTGTTGTATGATGGCAATGATGACACAGCACTGGCCTACTGCCACTGATTCAGATGCAACATCAGCAGCATACATGTCCCAGAATGCAGCAGGGCACACTAGTCTGCTTAGAAATGAATTATTCATATCAAGAAGGCTGTCATATAAGGCAGCTTCATATTAATCCACTGTGAAGCTCATAATGATGAAAGAGGACACCGTTTATTGTTTTTCCAAATGAAAGGGGAAGAGTGGAAGAGGAACATGGAGGGGGAAAGCAGCGTGGGAGGAAGGTGGAGAAAGAGAGAGAGAGAGAGAGAGAGAGAGAGAGAGAGAGAGAGAGAGAGATTTATTCTACTCTGTTGGCAGCCTTTCAGCGCTGCTCAATATCCAAATGCTATCTAGGAGAAATACTCTAATGTGAACATTTCAATAAGAATATTAATGATACAACAATTTGTTTGTGGTTTGTACAAGGCTGCACAAAAATGCATTTGCAAGTACATTTTTTTTTTTACTTTTCATTCACCCTGAAAATGTAATGATAAGACATAACTTAACATAACATAATATAATAAAAAGAGAGAAAATGTAATAAAGCTAATACTATAATTTTTGTTGCTTGGAGCAGTTTTGGACTGGCCTAATGAATTAGCATTTAGCAAGAACCCAAAACACAGAAAAAAGTTTTGCCTGATACATTTTGAGTCCTGCACGTCATCTTAGTTTATTTAGACAAGATTTAAAATGTTTTATTTATAATATTTTTTTTGTGAAGGACATGACCAAAAATGGAAAAACAAATTCCTTCAATGTTTAGATTTTATAATGGTGCCACACTCTGGTCAGTATTGGTAGTGTCTCTATCTCCATTTTTTTTTTTTTTTTTTTTTTTGCAGCCAGTGAGATGACACTAGTTGTTTTGACTGTGTGCCAAATTGCTTTGGGTGTCTAAAAAAATCTAAACAGGTTTTCTCACAAAAATAGCACTCTTGAGAATAATAGATTTTAGGCCAAACAAACAACATTGGTGATAAATAAATTCACTTAATTTCATTAAATGAAACATTCAAACGTCAAACTCCAGAGCAGGGATCGCCAAAATCAAGCCCGGGGGCCAATTGTTGTCCTTATATCTTTCATGGTGTCTAAAAATGATATGGTAATGTGGCCTGTTGTTACATGACATTCATCTCGTATCATTTCTAGATATAGTTCAAATTAGTTGTTGATAGTTGAATTTGTGTTCTTAATTCTCCACCCCTGCTCCAAACTCAAAACGCACATTACACTGAAGTATAGAAGAAGAGTCTTACTTGAAAAGAATCACAATATGGCTCTTTGCTCCACACAAATTCATCCCAGCTGGAGTTAAGCAGGGAAAATAAATCACATCTCCGGGCTATTTACTGTCAAAACATTTTTTTTCTTCCGTTGGACCTTAAAATCCAATAAGAAAAAAATCTCCTCCCCTAAACAATTGACCACCCACTGACAGCACAACAACAGCATTGGGTTAGTTCTCTCTCACAGCTTTGTCAATTTTCCCACTCTGCTGCCAAATATCTCCTGCACAGGTCTTCATCAATTAATCAAAATCCTTGTATACTGTACAAGGTTTGTGGACTGTACATGACAAACATTAGGCCTACTACTAATGCATTTAAAGTAAATGCCTTTATCCAAAGCAACTTACATTTGTCAACTCTCAACTAATTCAGGGCTAGTCTCTCCTAGAGCAACTTGCACAGTAGTTAGGTGTCTTGTGGGCACACACACAACGTTGGCAGCTGGTATTCAAACCCACAATTTCTTTTTTTTTTTAATTGCCTGCTAGCCAGGTTTCCTTTACTGCTATGCGACCACTGACAATAATATAAACTAAAGTATCAAAGGTGGTTGCGTTCAAGCACTTATGGGCCTGCCCTTAGCGCAGTCCCCTGCCCACATGGTCACATGGGCTTTGCCTTCCTGGGCTTGTTGTTCCAATCTAACACATCACTGAGGGGAGAAAGACCTGACTCAGGGTCACGTGACCTCATGCCAGTGTTGGTAGCTAAACCCTGTGACCAGCTTGGCTGTTTGCCATAGCTCTCCACCCCATCCCTAATTTTTGCGTGACAGTGTCGTGAGTTTCATGATTAAAATATGTCCTCCTGAGTCAATCTGTTGTGCCATGTCATAGTTGTGGTTAGGCACACCTGCAGTTTTACATAGGGGCTGACCATCCAGCTCTTCACATGCGTGATGAGAACAGCTGAGTATGTGCTTCACATTACCAAGGGCATGAGACTGAAAATGGAAATTTTTGGTTTAGACTTGGACAATAGCTGGTCTGATCCCTCCCTATTTTCATTATAGAAGCACAACGGCATCCCTAGACATTCAGTTTTTTTAACACTTGTCAAAAGAAGTGGGTGTAGAGAGACAAGAAGCAACATGCTCTGTATCCACCATTTGCATTTCCAGAACAACTTCCTATTTTCAACCAAGCTTCCTTTTTCTTATCAACATCCTGCCAATGCAACTGCTGGGCCATGCTCTTCGCCCTCACTGACCCCATAGCAGTGTACCCCCTGCCATCCTTCATGGACCTTTACAAGTACCTGATTTCCTTCCTTAAACACAAGCATCTCCTGTCATGGACAATGACATCATGTGAAAACTATGTCTATTCATTTATAATGATTAGGATTTTTGTATAGACCACTACATTGCATAGCTATGTAATCCTAAGAGAGAGAAAATGGCTATGGTATGTGGTTATGAAATATAATAACTAGGGTCTTAACAAACATTACGGAGAGTTCCCCGGGGAGAGCTCATGGCATACATATACGAATCATGCTATGGAGACTCCTCCTCTCCCGGAGCATGTCTGTTACATGTGTCTTCATTTAGACACAGTCGTGCCCTTGGCTCCTGCTTGTCTGAGAAAATACATAGGGCTCAGACTGGCATTAAAGAAAATCACTCAATTATAAAAAAGAGCTCTAATCTAAAACTGGTCTCAACAGACCTTTTGTTTACCTTTGAGTCGCTTCTCTCCCCCTCTCTCTCTCACACACACACACACACACACAGTTGTGCTGCCTTCAGATCTTATTTTTTCATGTATGTACAGTTAACTCTCTGTCTCGCCCTCTCTTGTTCTTGACCTGTGTGTGTGTGTGTGTGTGTGTGTGTGTGTGTGTGTGTGTGTGTGTGTGTGTGTGTGTGTACGTGTACAGTATGCCTATGTGTGTGTGTCTTGCCTCCCTCTCCCTGTGGCTTTCCAAGTCCAAATGATAGGATAAGAATGACCTCATCATGACTCATGGTGTGGAGTCTTTGATAATGTGTGGGTTGTCCAGTGGCAAATATTTTTTCAACTAAACCTGTTGTGACATGCATTTGTGAGGATGCAATGAGGTGTGCAGCCAGTCGTCAGGCACGGCCCACTGTGCTCCATGCTTGTGCTACCATGCCCCCTCACACAGGGCTATTTAATGCTCTCAAATGATATGGGATGGGAGTTAAAACTGAAAGCATTTGAAAAATGCCAAGTCAATTATAAGTTTATCAGTGACTGAAACAGTATGTTGTGTGGATGCGACGCTCTCCATCACTGGCCAGTCAAAGTGAAAAATTGGATTGACACCATCTAGTAGAATGTCCCCTGTCGAACCATCTTCATTTACAAAGCACAGAGAAGGTTATTTATAACAGACAGTTCAATTAGTCTCTCATGAGCTCTGGACTCTGTCCTGCTCTCTCAGCATGCATGTCTGACCCTCACTGGAGGATAGCCGGCACCGCCCCTGCCCAGGCATAATGGAGACAGTAGGAACCAACATGCATAGAAGATCAGTCTGTTTCAGGCCACACATCTGATAAATTACGCTCAAGAGAGTTTAGGAAGGTTCATCTCTACTACACAACATAATGGCTATAGCCTATCATGGGGCTGATAAATCAAGTGCTTGTTTGGGCTTTGGAATGCAAAAATTATAGGCTATGAATGTATGGACCATTTTTGATCTTTAAAAAGCCCAGATGTTTACACAAAGAACTCTTTAAATCTACTATGGCTAATTATTTCACACAGTCTGTAATTATTTGAGCCAAAAATCTGTGCTGTTAGCCATATTTGGTCATGCTGATATCAGCAATGCCTGACCTGAATATCAGAGATTACCAGGAAAAACAACAGCACTTCACATTCATTCAGTTCAACAGAGGGAAAGGCTTTGAGTGTTAAATTACAAGTGTACTCTATATGCCTGTTGTAATACTATTAGTACAGGTGGTATCTTTGTTCACCCTAGGGAATCCACATAAAAGGGATCCGGAGACATGTTGGTGCTCTTCTTGTTTTCCTTGCTGAGGAGGCTGGACTGGAATTTCGATGAAGTAATCAAGACACAATAGTGGAATGACCGTGGGACATTTTGTTTGTCCTTCGCAGTATACGAAACGCGTCAGAATATCGGGCTTGTCACACGATGACTGCACTACCAAACTCTTGTCAATGGATTTCTACTCAGTTCCTGTGGGTCTAGGCAGACAGTGAAGCGGCTTACGTCCTTTGCGCATGCGCGATACAATATCCATGAGTAATGAGCTGGGCAGGAGGACAGACTATCGCATCCATGGATTCGAAAAGTTTCAGCGCATCAGGAGAACCGGCCGAAACCCGACTCGTGCGCGGTTCAACAAGTTTTAATTGCTTGGTGGTTATCCAAGGAATAATGTGAAGATCGTGGGGACAGCCAGCATCCACAACTTTTAAACTTTGCTGGACAAAACTTTTTTTTTTCAATGACAGGACTGGTTGACCAGATCTCGGAGCAAGCAACCCAGCGACCAGACTCGAGCGCTCTCCTTTCTCTGAAGCCAGTGGATTGGAGCAAATTCTATTGTGATGCTAAAATGAAGTCGGAAGAGGGAAAGGGCTGACAAACGATCAAACGTGAAGCTCTCCACGGAATAGTTGGCTACATACTAAAACTTGTTCAAAAGGGATATACAACTTTTGCCGTTAGTTTGTAATTTATTTTATTTCGTAGAGCTGCAATGCCGCTTAATTTTATTTTAACACTTGCTTTCAAATCATTTGCATTCACATCGGGAAATGACCTAATATTTACACTGGCAAACCCTCGTTGCTGTCTGACTAAGAATTTAGTAATGCACGGAAATGATTTATCAAACAGGAGTGGACATTCTTATCTTGCCATGTGTGGTTTCTGAGAAGAAGCTGGGAAGGAGAGAAAATAACCACATTTCTTTAGTCCCCTGTTCATCCTCTCAAGTAGGCTTTGGTTGAGTGAGCCGGAGAGAAGGACTGCCTACGGTCCACACCTCTTCTTGCTTCTGTTTCCGACTATGGATAACAGTTTTACTGGTTCTAACAGCACCGTTTTCCAGAGGGGAAAGTCACTGTATGTACAAGCACGGCTTCAGGGTGGAGCTCCCTGGGGGTTTACGCTCAAAGGTGGCCTTGAACATGGAGAGGCGCTCATCATCTCTAAGGTGAGGATTCATTAGATAAAATACATTAGTAGTAAACTTCCCCAATATTTGCATGATTTTTGCCAACTAATAAGCCCAGAGCACCACTACCACACTCTCAGTGTGCTAATGCTTTGTTTTAGTGGTCTTTATTTGTTGGCTAAAGCCTATAGGACTGGTTATATCTCACAGTCAAAATAGATTTGATGCCATGTAACTATTTCACGTAGCCTAACATAATAGGCTAAGGCTCAATACAGATGAGTTAATGCTGCTCTCATGCTTTGGAGCTGTTGTAGGCTACCCTCATAATAGTGACTTGTAATTATGCACCTGTTCTTGCTGCTAGAGAGGTTAAAAACTCATTACCACTGGTTTACATTCTTCTCCCTGAAAGGATGGGTATAAAAGAGCCCTCTGGACAAGCCTAGTCCTCACATACCTAATGGCCCTCCTCAGGACCTCACAAGTGCTTGTTACAAATGAATGTGGCCTTTCAACACAACCGTTTCCATACTAAACCTCTTTCCTTGCCCTGGACAAAAGTATGTCTGCTAATCCACGGTCTTGTGACCGGTGCGTTGGTCAGGGTGCACTGTATGACTGTATGTCTGCACAGGCCCAAGTGACGGCGTGGGGCTCAAACAGTTTGCTGGCATGGATGAAGGTCTTGGTCTCCTACAGGCCCCCTGCTTGTGCTCGTGCAGAAGGGCCAGTGTCCAAAAGCTTGCACATCCTATTCATCACATGTCCTCATTCATTGTCACTTGAGCCTTACATTATTTGTTTTCATAAGTGATGGTTTATATAGTATATTGCCAAATGTTTTGGAAAAAGACAACAGTTGAGATTTTTTCTTTGTTGACAGATATTCATAAATATGATTTGGCTGAAGTATGATCTAAAAATTGTAGCTATGTTTAGAAGTTATTTCCTGTTTGTTTGTACACAAAAATCCAGCTGGTGCTATGTTGCATGGCCATGTGTAGTATTCCAACAACACCCGCCCCACCTGCACCCCGCTGCATGTCCATGCTGACTTTAGGGGCTATGGAGCCTCTGCTGGAGGCTGGGACATGCATGTAGGGCTGCTTGTGGTTCTCTGCAGGACTGAATTCCTGCTGCACTTCCACATCCCAAATCCTTCACAGATCAGCCTCAGGTGGGCAGTGAACAGGAAGTCTTTGACAGGTTGATGAAAAGGAAACATGACCTTTCAACTTTAAATCCAAGCCACTGCACCCCCATATTTGTTTACCATAGCACCACGAAGACGTGCACAAGTATGTCCGTGGTACAGCACATGCCATTAATCCCAGTAATAACAAATGTAACGCCAGATGTAACACTGTGATACCATCACTTCTCTTTTCCCATAACCTGTGTGTTATTACTGCTACCCGAAAGACTGTCATAAGCATGTGCACAATCACCATAGCCATGATGGACCCTGCTGTGGACACTGTAATTCAGTCCTCCCCTTTGGTCTGGGATTGTCAAAGGGAAAAACTGTTATTGGAAGGGGATAGTCTTCATAAATTGGAGGGGAAAGAAAGGCAGAGAGAGGGAGAGGCAGAGAGTGGGAGAGAGAGAAAAGCTTGCTTATTTTGGATTCTATCCCCAGGTATCAGAGCTCTGGGTTCATCCAGCTTCATCCTCATTAATGTGAGTTCACCATGCCCTCACTGAGGAGTTCATTCCCCATATCCCACAGATTGTTGGGGAAGTTTTCATATCATTCCCACTCAATTCCTTCTCATCCCACAATGGGAAAAAAACTGTTTGTTTTTGTATCTTGCAGAAAATACATGGGGATGGGAAGGAAGGGAGTCTGGCTTTAATTCACTGGAGGACCCTGTAGCTCCCCTTCTGTTTCAGAATTATTGAAGCAGCACTGATTGCTCTAAACTATTGAACAATTTGTACCGAGTTAAATGTTTTTGGAATGTTATATATGTTTTCTCCTGGCTCTCTCTCTCTCTCTCTCTCTCTCTCTCTCTCTCTCTCTCTCTCTCTCTCTCTCTCTCTGTTTGTGTTTGTGTGTGTGTGTGTGTGTGTGTGTGTGTGTGTGTATGTGTGTTTTGCAGATAAAGTGTGTTTAGTGGGTCTAAAAGTGGATAGGCAAGGCAGGCTGCTTTGCTGGCCTTATTTGGTGATTTGGATTTCATTCTGTGAGAAATGTCTTAGACCAGGCAGGCTCTCCTCTTAGCTGACAACTGGGTTGCTCTGAAAAAAAGAAATAAAACAGAGAAAACAAAAACAAGGGGAGAAGAGAAGTGACAGTGTTGTGCCAAGGGTGATGAAAGAAGCCTTCTCCAGCTTCTGTGTGGATCGGAGTGGATGTGTCCTCTAGGATAAACAGGAAGCACTGACAAAGATATTTTTCTGTAAAATGGGAAAGGTAGAGCCAAGCAAGCTAAACAATGCATACCCTCACTGGGAAGCTAAGCTCTGAAGTATCCAATAGCATTCTAGCTAATGCTTTGTTATGATAAGCAAATATGGTAATAATGTAAGCAAGTTTGGTGGTATGGTTCTGATGGGCAGTGTTGGTGGGTGACTAGGCCTACACCTCTTTCTCTGAAATTGCTATTGGATAGGCTACTTGAGAAAGCAGTTGTGATAGGGTTCCAGGATATCTAAAAATGCTGAAGTGGGCTTGTCTATTCACCTCAACACTGTGCATGGGTGAGGAAGAGATCCTGAACAAGCTATTGCCAGAGAGAGGGAGCAATGTTCAGTGCTGAGATCAGAGATATAAATAATTGACCATGTAATGTGGTCAATAAACCTAACAGAAGCCTACAATAATCACACCAAATAGCCACATACTGTATTAATAGCAAGTATATTAAAGGCCCAGCAAGTATATTAAAGGTCTCAATGTCCACCCTTGCAGATTTACAGACTTAAATGCATGTCCATGCTAAGTTTGCGAGGGGTTAAGTGGTGTTTCACTATCAAAATTTGAAGTGCGCCAGGGATTGGTTCCCATTTCTGAGCCCTCTCCATTAGTCTGCATTGCACAATTCATAGTGATGAGACTGAAACACAGGATAGGCATGGTACTGTATCATCAAAAAGAAGCACATAAGCAATTTAAAATTGCCAAGAAAATTAAATGGGTGGAAGGTTGCACTCACAGACTTGCAAACTTATTCACTAAACACTGTTAATTTAGTCTGTGAGGGCTTAGGGCTCAGTACAGAGGGAGGACATTGAAACTCAGCCATTATATGGATGACCAATTATCTATACTCACACACTACAGTATGTTGGATATCCATCATTCTGAGTGAAAAGGTTGCTCTGTACTGTGGGAAGGTCAGTTTGCGGATGAAATGACTGATATGCCAGTTAAATTGAATTCTTCAGAGACAGTAGCACCACACCAGCCTTCTGCTGAGGGACAGGCCTGAAAAGTTTAACATGATCAGCAGATGTTTGAGAAATTCTTATGTATGTAATGGTGCACCAGATTTACAAACATATGCACTCAATGCATACAAAGACACACACACTGACTAGAATGAACCCACTACCCCTCCCAAATACAGTCTTCTTTTCCCCAGCTCCCAGCACTCCCCTCCCCTCTCCTCCGCTCCCCTCCACAGCCACCCTCCTGAAGTGGGGAAGTGCAACCCGGAATGTGGCTCGGGGTTTCTGGCAGGATTTCGAGAGAGAGAGAGAGAGGGAGAGAGCAAGAGTGAAAGAGAGAGAAGGAATGTCAGTAACGGAATTTGCGAGTGCTCGGGCTCCGTCTGAAAGGCAACAAGAGGGAGAAAAAGAAAAGCTCCTAAAAAGAGATAGCGAATCCAAACACGCACTTCATGTCGACCGCATACTGATTTCCAGTCTGACGCTTTTCTTTCCCCTAAGATGTCCTTTTACTGGGCCGCCTTTGAATGTAGCAGTCTGTTTACAGGGTCCCGGCCATTGGAGAAGCTGTCCCAGTGACCTACGCCTCGCAGGGCCGAGGGTTAAAGAAAGGTTAAGAGAATTAGTCTCTTTGTCCGCTGTCTTATTAATACCTTCATTGTCAGGGCCTTGGCAGCACATCTGTACTTTAAAGATTCCTTTCGCAGGCCCCCTGGCCACCAAAGTTTAAGCAAATCTTACGGCGGCCTTTTCTCAGCGTCTCCACAGGCTGCCTTGAGGAGGAAATGTAAAACGCTGCCATGCCTGCTTTTCAGATTATTCAAAATATGTCACAATCTTGAAGGGAAGTATATTAAGTGAGAAAGGTCAGAGTCTATTCAGTAGCAAATTCTGTAGAGTCGTTGTTCTAACACGCCAAGAAGTGTTAAAATGCTAAGTGTGTGTGTGTGTGTGTGGTTGGTTAAAAAGAGTCTAGAAATTCTGAGGCCCTCCTTGCTTTTCTTTATCCGCGCTCCATTGAAAGTAACATCAGTCTATGAATGAGCATAGATGCAAAGAGCTATGTTCTTTAAAGCCACTAATGACTTGTTTACAGCTGAGGCTAACATTGCCCTCTACACTATGGGGCAGTACTGATTCATGTTTAAAACATGCTCTTTCTCAAGGAGGTGGAATTCAACAGACAGAAGTGCAAAGAGGTGGCAGTCTGGCTTTGAGTGCATGTATGATACTTCCAGGAAGTTTGATCTCCATCAACGGATGTTAGCAATGCAGAGTAATTCCCACATATCCTATATGTCATGTGTGTCATGGGTGCCTTTGATGAGGATCCAGCGCAGTTTTCCCAGGGGAATGTTTTCACCGTTGCGCCATGTGCTCTCTGTCAGCAGACCCTTGAGATAAGGCATGCAGGATGATCCCAGGGGAGGGATTATGAGGGGTGACACATTTCTGGACACACCTCCTGAGCCCCAGCTTTGGCAGGCCAGTGAACAATGTAGCTTCACCTAATGACTTCACCCAGGCATGAAAGTCATGGAGTTGAAGGTGCCTGTGACTGGCCTTGAAGAAGAATCACACTAATCTCTCTACCTTGCCCATTCAAGACTAAATATACACACATTGAGAACTTTGTGTGTGTGTGTGTGTGTGTCTCCAGGTTGAGGAGGGTGGGAAAGCCGACCAGTTGGAGCATCCCCTGCAGGCGGGCGACCAGGTGGTGATCATCAATGACGTGGAGCTGAGTGGCTTCAGACAGGAGGCCATCTCTCTGGTCAAAGGCTCCTACAAGACCCTCTGGCTGACTGTTCGCAGGTGAGTCTAACCTATTCCCACTCTCTGAGGCACCCTCAGATCATCTTCATCATAGACAAGTACACAGGTGGACAGTGTTTGGCGGTGACTTTTTGTGGAGCTCTGCCTATATGGCTTCAATACTGTGTTCTCTTAGAGCTGGGAATCAACCACTAGCCCTGTTGTTCCAGGTCTCTGTCGGTAGAAAAAAGAATGAGATAATTTGATACTCACAGAGAATATGAACTGGTGGCTAGAACAAACTGAATAGGGCACAGAAACTCACTTTCAGGTTCATTTTCCTGTGCCCCATTCAGTTAATGTTGCTGGTTTGCTGTAGAGTCTATGTTGTATCAAATGTTCTTGTACGTTTTTCTACAGACAGCACACGCTAACCGCTAACAGTAGGGCTATGGACTGAATCACTCTGGATTACTTGTTTAAAGTTGTCTCTATGCAGCAGGTTTTTCTTAGTAAAGTCCAATCACCAGATACAAGTGCCCTCTGGCCTTCTGTCATCATTGGGCTGATAGCACTTCCTGTTGACCTGCTCACTCTCTCATCACAGATTTACCCAGCCTTGCCTATGGCTTCAAATCTAAAACAATGAGACAGACTGACTCTCTCTCTCTCTCTCTCTCTCTCTCTCTCTCTCTCTCACTCAAACACACACACACTCGCACACACTTGCGCTGATAAGTCCATGGGGCTTGGTGTCGGAGGTGCCTGAGTGGAAGTTGGCTCGGCCTGATGAAGCCTCAGTCTCATTGTTATCTGCACAAGGGCTACTGTGTGTACGTGCTCAACGCCCTGGGGAGGGTAAAAATAGGGGAGAGCGTGCCACACACACACACACACACACACACACACACACACACAAACACAGGCACAGGTACACAAATGGAAAAAAGCTCACTTATACCAACACAAACAGACGCAAACAAACTCAAACACACAACCACAAGCAAATCACAGGCCTTCTTTTGATCCGTTGCAAAGACAACATAGATAAGATCCCATTGGTGGCAGCAGGTAACTGTATAGAAGGCCCTGCTCTTGGCACTTATCAGCACTGTCCTCTAGAGGGCAAACTCTGTGAGACTCTAAACTGGCGGTGAGATTCAGCTCAAACAGGTCGTACAGCCCAGCAGTCAGAAGAGCAGTCCGTCTGACAGTCAGCACTGGCCCTTTCAGCTTGGCACGACTGCAGCATGTTTATATGGATGAGAGTTATCACTGGGGTATCAGGTAGCCGGCTCACTCACTGCTCTGTGGCCCCTAGACTGAAAGAGGGGGACTGTGTGATGCTCCTGCACAGAGTGTGGCCCTGCCCAGGGTTGGGTTGGGCTCAGCTGGGCTGGGCTTTGGTTGGGTTGGGTTGGGTCGCTCACAAAGGGCCTGGGGCATAGAGGCAGTCTGTGTGCACACAGCCAGGGCCTTCTCTTAGTCCCCATTAAGGAGCCATAATGGCCACCATTGTCCCACACCTGGCTTTGTTCAGGCCCAGTGCTTGGTGTCAGATTCTCTGGGATAACTCAGGCAGGATTTGGGGTGAACGCTACCGGATGGGGGAGGGGAGGGATGGCTAGGGGTGTTGGGCGGTAGGGTAGGTTTGTTATGGGATCAGGTGGGGAGAGGGGAGGTCGGTTCTCAGGTGTAGTTCTCCAAGCGAGGGAGAGTGAACTGGGGGTTGGGTATGGATTGAGTGGCTGGGGAGATCTAGGTATGCTGCTCACAGTTGTGGCTATTCTGATAGAGAGAAAGAGAGAGAGAGAGGGAGAGAGAGAAAAAGAGAGAGAACCAGGGGGGGTCCAGTTGAAGGCAGGACAGATCTTGTGTCCCCAGACATGGCTCCAGTTTTGTGGTAAAGGGTCAGTAGAGCACTGGGGTGACGGACAGAGAGGAGGGGAGAGCCGGTCACCTGAGGAGGCTCAGACACAAGCAGGAAACACAAGCCATCAGAAGCGGGAGCTGGAGCCGGTGCCGGACTCTCATTTGCATCTCGGTCCAGAGTCCAGTGCTGGGGCAGTCCACGTCGGGGCAAGCAGCTTCTCCCCCCCCTTCCAGAGTCCAGATTTCAGATTTCCTCCCTCCCTCTACAGTGCTGGGTCGTAAAAACAGACCCTGATCCTGCGCAAGGAAGGAGGAAGTTGTTGACTCAGCAAAGCCCTTGATCAAACAGGCTTTTCCCCCCCTGCTTGGATGACTCGTTTGGCCCAAAGGCATTAAAGAGTGGAGAGTGGAGAGATAGCGGCAGCCTGGGCAAACAATCAGCGAAAGGCCAACAGCCGTTTCGGCACGAAGGTGTGACATCACGGAGGGAACAGTGGACAGAGAGTGTGAAGGAGTTGCACAAGAGAGGACTTAGGACCCGTCTCCTTGGGAAGCGGGAGAGACGTGCGCTGATGTCATGAGAAATCGCTGGGGAGAAGCTGTAATCTAGAAAACAACCACGCTCATACAACCATAAACGTCTATCCGTCTGTCCACGTTGACGGGACCTTATACCAGTGCCTGGTTAACCTGGGCAAGAAGAAGAACTCACTCCGACTCACATTGTTGTGCTGATATGGACACTGGGTCCAGTTGAGGCCAACACCCCCCCACCGAGACGACCTGTCCGACACTATGGATGGACCTTAGGAATGGACTTTACTTCTGAAGATTTATTTGCAAACTAGAGCTCATTTCTCAATACTTCCGTCTGTCGGGATGAGAACTGTTGAGTGTGGGATTGTGCTGCTGTGTTTTTGAGAAAGCAGTGGATTGCCTGAGTCTGCCTGTGTCGGAGCAGTTATGGAGGAGGAGAAGGACACGGTGAGGGAAGCAGACAGGTATGTGACCTCCCCTGCTGGCGCGTCTCAGAAATGCCACTAGGCTCCAGCTGCCAAAATTGAAATATTGAGTTCAACTTAAAACCCTTGTGCTTTAAAAAGTGCTGTAAGGTGATAAACAGGGAACTGTGTTCACCACTGCCGTAATTGTTACCATTTACGATTTGTAGATACCATTCATAATCAATGTGTTATCAAAAACAACCTGACAGGATGTCTAGCCCAATCTAGCCCAGCTCACAAGGGCTGTCACGTGCACGGAAGTATTACTTAGAACAAAAACATTGAATTTCTCTTATGAGTGTAATGCTAATACACTGCCTCAGAGCCAACAGGCTGGCTAGTAGTTTGTGGTGAGCTAGTGGTTGCCAAGGCTGGGCTGAAGTGCTTAGTGAGGGGGGCAACCCTTCACCCCCAGCCCTGCTCCCCACCAGGAGATGACAAGGCCTAGAGAAGGACCTGCAACAATGTGACAATGAGGAATGCAGTAAATATTTAACAACGTCCTGTGAGACGATGTGTTCTTGCCAAGTTTCTCTGCCTAGCACCTGCCTAGCATCTCTCTCTCCCTGTTTCTCTATCTCTCTACATTTCTCTCTCTCTCTCTCTGTCTCTCTCTCCTTCTTTCTTTTCCCCACTTTCCTTTTCTCTCCTTCTCTGTCACTGCCCCCCCCCCAACCCCCACCCCCAGTCGCTCCATCAAGCCCCATGCTGTTAACTAACCCCAGTGTAACATGACGTGACAGATCGTGCTGCAGTGGAAACCTAAGGCAGCGTTTGTGTTCACTTAGTGTTGGATGTTAATAAGTAACCTGCTTATGCAAAGCCTGAAGCCCAGTGCGGGAGGCAGCTGAATGCGTGGCTTTGTGAAGGGGGAGCCCACTGTTTTGGCATCAGACAGCGACTAATGAGATTTGAAGTGACTGCATGTCATGTTCGCTCGGCGCCCGCTCACATTGCAAATAATGACTTAATGTGGCCGAGTGTGTTTAAAAATGAAACGCCTGCGCCTGTTAAGCTTTTATGAGATGCTCCGCGGAGGATATCCACCTGCACACCTGTCGAGTCGCTCAGACAGGAGAGCAGATGTCTCCCTGAGTTCACCTTCAGAGCCAGCATGGCACTTCAACTCAGAAGCAGTCAGGAATGATCCTTGGCAACAGCTAGAAAAGGAACACAGAGAGTAAAGACCGAAAATAGCAGAACTTGTGGGAAGACCTGTGTATTATTCATTTAAAGCTTTCATTCTTGGTTAGACTGCACATGAGACAATTCATGTTGCATCCAGCTCATACAGTAGGTGTATTCAGAAAGCTTGACCTTGCTCTCCCCAGCCCTAGTTCTGTTAATGGTAAACAAACTAAGTGGTTTGAAGCAGCCTGCACGATATTACAACCAATCAACACATGGATTCATGGGGCATAGAAGGGAGGGTGCCGGTAGTTTCATTGAGAGTTGAGCTCCGATATTAACAATCTCTCAACCAAAGACCATACTGTGCCTTAAGGTGCATCCCATTGAGGACCCGTGGATAGTAATCAGCTCATAGTCAAGCCAAGAAGCTGACATCAATGGAAGCGTTCTATGCTACTTCAGCAGCTCACTGCTAATAAGTCTAACTTGTTAGGGCACATTGAGTTGGAGATTATGTCACACCTCCATAATCAAACATTTAACTACACATGATTAGATCATCGCATAGTTTCGCTCCCCTCACGCTTTTGCTGTCTTTTTCCTCTTCGTATCTTCTAGTCACTCACTCTCTCCTCCGAAGCAGGATGTTGCGTAATGCTCACGTTTGGGTCTCCATCATCATGGGCCCCATAAGGGGGCAAATGCCTGTGGCTATATGAAAGGCTGTCTGCACAAAACAAACAGAGTGACCATTGAGGAATGTTACTTCTGCACCAACGAGGATCCAGGGACATTGGCTTCCGTCATAGAGTGGACTGAGGAGAGAGAGAGAGAGAGAAAGAGAGAAAGAGAGAGCGAGAGAGAGACCGATAGAGAGAGAGAGAGGGGTATCAACCTTTGTAGAGAGTATGTGTGTGAGAGGGAGAGGAAAGAGAGGGGGATCAACTCCTCTAGCAAGAGACGGAGAGAGAGAAAGAGGCCCCCGTAACTCTAATTGAGCAGAGCAAGACACAGAGCCTGGGACAAGGCTTGACTGTTTGTTTGTGTACTGTTCCTTGTGATGGGGAACACGGCGCTTTGCAGCTGAGGAGAACTAGGAACTAGGGGGGAGAACTAGGAACTAGCGCTGAGCTGGGGAAGCATGGGGAATGTGTCCATCCATCCATCTTCTGTCTCTGTCTATACCTGTGTCTGTAACCTGAGGAAAGCCTTAGAGAGACACATGCTTCATTTGGCTTATTTGCAGTGCATCGCTCGCTTGTCTGCTTCAAGTCATAAATGTATATGACCGGCAGAGATAAGAATATCGGTTTCTGTTTACGCGGTAATCCATACTTTGCATGTAGACTGCTTAGAGGACACACTGGAATGCTTTCTTTTCGTCAGCTTATCTGTAAACTTTGTCCTTTCAACGGATTTGTAAGATATTTGCATGTGATTCCTCTTCCTCTTGCTTGATTTAGTCACAGCCTTTAGTCCTCCATTGAAGCCCAATAACAATGAGCAGGTGAGGGTTTCATTGCCATTAACAAAGATTGGACGGATGGGCCAAGTGTGTGTGACGAGTGTGAATCCTGGTCGTGTTCTGGGCTTTCACACCTGCTCAGGTGTAACACACACATACAGAGTGATTCCGAGACACCCCAAATGACCTCTCTATGCTTGGCTCCCTCCCACTGAAGGCTCTTGTATTCATCCTTGTCCATAGAAACTGTGGAGGATGAGTGGAGTCAGCATGTTTATGTTTGCCAGTCTTTAGAGTGCGGGACAGTGGCAATGTTTTCTCTGGCGGTGGCTGAGTAGATGCCCTGAATGTGCTCAAGGGCCTGTGAGGGGAGTTATGAGAGGGAGACGACACGCTGCTCTTTTCAAGGCCAGCCTAGAAACGCATACACATACACACACACACACACACACACACATGCGCACACACACTCGGAGGGCCATTGTTTCCAATGGAGCCACCACACCAAGCAATGGCATCAGGAGCGGGAATGTTTGCTGAGGAGAGGACTGACAAAAGCTCTCCATTCTGTATCCCCTTTCCTTTCTCTGTCTTTCTTTCCACCCCCTCTTTTCTCTCCTCTGCTATCTGTTCTTTATCCTCCATTTCTGTTCATCTCCATCTTTCATTCCTTCCTATATCTACGCCTGTATCTCCATCCTTTTTTCTTTTCTGTATGTTGCCTGTTGCCTCTCTCTCTCTCTCTCTCTCTCTCTCTCTCTCTCTCTCTCTCTCTCTCTCTCTCTCTCTCTCTCTCTCTCTCTCTCCCTCAGTAATAGGTGATATAGCTTGGTGAGAGGTATGAGGAAGCCTGAGTGAAAGTTTCATTAAAGAGAGTGGTAGCGTCTGGTTGGCCCTGAGGGCTTGACAAGTGGAACCTGCTTTGTGACATCAGCCCTCTGGGTTGCTCTCTCATTGGCTGAAGGCAGACCAGTAATCTGAACTCTCTCTCTCTCTCTCTCTCTCTCTCTCTCTCTCTCTCTCTCTCTCTCTCTCTCTCTCTCTCGGCTGCCTGCTGTGTGAGTATCTATCATGAAAGAGACGGACAGACAGGAGAGAGAGACAGAGAGGCACAGACGGAGAGAGAGGGAGAGAGAATGTTAGTCACTCTCTTCAGTTGTGTGCTTGTTTGTTGTCGCCGGCTCATTTGAGGTAAAGTAGCGTGCAGCTTTCAGCTTTGTATTGTGGCATGAGTGCCTCTGTTTGTGTGTGCATGTGTTTGTGACTGTGTGTGTGTGTGACTGAATGTGTGTGTGTGACTGTGTGTGAAATTGGGATCTACTTCCACGGCTTTGCTTTGAAGCAATAGACTGGGGGGGACTGGGGTTTGTTATGCCACTGCTCTGAAACTGAACTGAGGGATATTTGTGCTGGACAAAAAACATTTTCCAGCTGTCATCTGATCTGGCTGCGCTCTCCCTGTGGAGCAGGTAAGCCAAGCCGTGCTCACCTGGGCAATGAGTAACCATGTAAACCCATGCTTTTGTTTCTGGTGAAGCCAGGAGAGTGAGGCAGCTGTGATCCGGCTAATAGACCTGGTGATGGCGGCTGCTTGTTTGTTCACTGCTCTGTGTATTGTTCAATTAGTCCTAAGACAGTTTGCTCATGTTGGTTGAATTTGTTGTGTGGGAATAACAAGAACTTTGGGAATCTAACTTGGGAAGCTTTGGGGCCAATTGTGTAAATGGTTTTAGACATGTAAGGAATGACATGTAAGGAATGACATGTAAGGAATTCTGTTTAGGAAGAGTTGTATTGTTTCTGTTAACTTGTCTCGTGAGAACAGTCTTCATCACGTCTCGGGGCCTTTAAATGAAAGAATGCACCTGTGCTCAGGTGAAAGTCTGCCACAGGGAGCACGTAGCAATTAATCTTTCTGTCAGGCTGAGAAAGAATCTTGTGATTGAGCCTGTTTGAGAGAAACTCGAGTCGAACTTGACTTAATGTCGGCGTGTGATGATGTAGGAGATGACTTTTGTTTTCCATTGTTTTCCATATGCCGGCTCATTTTCCCTATGCAAACAAAGAGGGCGTGCACGTGTGTGTGTGTGTGTGTGTGTGTGTGTGTGTGTGTGTGTGTGTGTGTGTGTGTGTGTGTGTGTGTGTGTGTGTGTGTGTGTGTGTGTCTCCATGTTTCGCTGAACATTTGCTTGTCTGTGCTCTCTCCACCTTGGCTTTTAAAACAGCCCCTGTTCTGTTTTGTGTGGTTAGATTGTGTCCCTATGCTGGCTGGAGATGAGTGTGCCAGTGGCAGTGGCAGTGGCAGTGGCTGCTTATGAGAACAGGGTGCTGCTGGGTGCAGTAGTGAGTCACAGGTGCTGTGCTGAGGGTGGGAGGGGCACTGCTACTGCTGCTAATGCTGCTGCTGCTGCTGCTAATGCTACTGCACCTGTTTGCTTCTGCTGTGGTGAAGGGAAACATGTTCCTGCTTTTCATCCACCCAGCCATGCAGTCTGAGAGACGAGCAGATGAAGTCACTCCCACACACACACACACACACACACACACACACACACACACACACACACACACACACACACAAATGCACTGTACCCCCCCTCCTTTTTTAATTACAGCACATGATATGACATCAGCCGGCAGGGCTGGGCTGGCATTCTGGAGACAGGCCTATGAGGGCTGTGCTTTGCAGTGGTTTTGGCTTTAACAACAGTGTGT
>JAODXP020000008.1:2289862-2297362 GCA_027497455.2 Sardinella longiceps
ATACTGGCCATTACTGTTGTTGATTTGGGAGCTTTAGGACGCTCCGCAGACATACGGGAACAAAATGTGCTACCCTGGCAGGCAGCTCCTAGGGTAGTGGAGGAGAGCGAGACGTCTCTCTGTGGGGGGTCAGATGAGAGCGAGGGAGAGAGAGAGAGAGAGAGGGAGGGAGGGATAGAGAGTGAGGGAGGGAGGCTGGGGAAGGATATCACAGGCACCGTTAGCCAGGCTGTAAACCTGATAGCTGTGTCAGGTCTGAGTGGGCCGTGTGAGTTCGATGTAAAGTATGTGTGTGTGTGTGTGTGTGTGTGTGTGTGTGTGTATGCATGTGTGCGTGGTTTTGTGTGTGTGTATGTGTTTGCCTTGTGTGTGTGTCTGTGTCAGTCTGTGTGTGTGTGTATGTGTGTGTGTGTGTGTGTGTGTGTGTGTGTGTGGGTGTGTGTGTGTGTGTGTGTGTGTGTGTGTGTGTGTGAGTGAGTGTTTGCCCTTGGGACCCAGACGTGATGGGTTAAAGTGGGCAGGATCCAGAGAGACAGAGGGGGAACAGCAGCAGCAGCAGTGCAGCAGGAGGATGTTGATGGAGCGTGACCAGTGTTCAGGGACCCATGATGCTCCAGTGCAGACACAACCCCCAGTCAGCGCCCCTCTAATGTGTCCCTGACTACTGCAGCTCCAGCACCTCCCTCAGGACGCCACCGGAGCACACGCCACCAACACTAGAAACATTCAATGCTAAAGACACAGAGTTTGAGCCTGGACACTTACTACTGTGTTAAACCCTCTGTGTTTCAACCAATCTGGAAAATGACAGAATGGGGCTTTGATTTGAATTGAAATGTAGAGGGAAAGAAAAGTGGAAATCAAGGATTATTCTTGTTGTTGTTGAAGCAAGGAGCTGAAGGGAAACCAAAGTGTGTCTCTGTTTCTCGTAATTATATTATGCAACAGCAGAGTGTCCTCTTGGACGGCTGTCAACAGGTACTGCCTGTCAATTATGCAGTGCAAACAAGTGTCAGGAGTCAAAATTGGAACTTGAAACTAAAACAGAGTGACATAATAGATTTGGGCCGGCGCAGAGAGTTTGGCTGTCTGTCTGGTGAGGGTTTGCTTTTAGCACTGTGTCCTATTTACAGGGCTGTTCTTTTGCTCCCATTCTTGGCTGTCAGGATGTTCTTAGAGGAAAAGTACAGCAGAAGACTTCAAAACCCCACACCCTACCACACACACACACACACACACACACACACACACACACACACACACACACACACACACACACACACACACACACACACACACACACACACACACACACACACATTCTGCAGATTTTGTAAGTCAACACTTCCCAATGTTTAGGCGTCTCATTTCCCTGGTAAATATTAGTGTGTTTTGTGAGTGACAGCAGCGAGGGCTCTTGTGTTATCAGTGTCTTTGATGATGGGGCTTGAGATGGGATGAGAGAGGAAGTGCTTGTTGGATGGTGTTTATGTGATGGAGAGGAGATAGCACCCCCAGTATGATGGCCTCTCCCTGGGGAGCAGAGGACAGCACAAGCACAACCTCCCCAGTGGTCAAGGACTCTAGGACCTCCACTTGTGGGATGTGGGTTAACTGCTTCATGGACAAGTCCAGCAAAACTTGTGCACAGTAGAGAGTAACTCTATTTAGCTTTACTTTTGCCATGGCCCTGTGTGTGTGTGTGTGTGTGTGTGTGTGTGTGTGTGTGTGTGTGTGTGTGTGTGTGTGTGTGTGTGTGCGTGCACGCATTTACTGTATGTGTATGAGTTGTGTGTTTGTGTGTGTGCCCTGTGTCACTGCTTTCACATCACAGAGAATCATGTTATCACTAGTAGGCACCTCACTGTTACACCTCAGGGGTGTGTGTTTGTGAGTCTGTTTGTGTGTGTGTGTTCATTTGTGAGAGAGAGAGAGAGAGAGAGAGAGAGAGAGAGAGAGAGAGAGTGTGTGTCAGGGTTCCCTAGGTCAGTGTCCTCGAGGGCCCTGTTCAGTGTACCCCTCTCACCCCAGTGTTGTGTGTGTGTGTGTGTGTGTGTCCCACAGACGGAGTGAACCCGCGTCCCGTCCCCACTCGTGGCACTCCACCAAGGTGGGAGACGGCCTGCAGGATCCCAGCATGATGCAAATATCCCAGGGCAGCATGGGAGCTCCCTGGCACCAGAACTACCATGCCAGGTTAGTGGAATCTGGGCCACAGACTTACACAACAATGGAGTTCTCTCTCTCTCTCTCTCTCTCTCTCTCTCTCTCTCTCTCTCTCTCTCTCTCTCTCTCTCTCTCTCTCCTTCTTTCTCTCTCACACACATCTATCTCTCTCTTAATCTTTTTCTTGCTCGCATTCTCTCTCGTTGGAGGCCAGGTCTGCTCTCCCACTTTGGGGGACAAAAGAGCAGTTGATTGAGAACAGAGAACAGTCTGGTCTTGTGTTAAGCAGACCGTTATCACCCCCCCCCCCCTCCTCCTCCTCCCCACCACAATCTTGTGCACATCACGCCGTCCAACACTGGCCCACCGTGGAGAAGCGGGCACCGATGCCAGCTCAACTCATTGAGAAGCACCAGAAAACATCTCAACTATGGCCCTCTAATCACAGAATTAAGCCAATCAGCTATGAAAAAGGGGGCAAAGCAAAGCCACAAGAAATGGAATTCTCTCAAATCCTGAGGTGTGACTTGGACTGAGGTGCCAGGTCTTTGTTTGAAAATAATGCCTTGTGCATCATGGCTGCAAGTAACAGTGCATACAGTATGTGTGAGATAGACAGACTCCATAACGATCAGAATGATCAAATCCTACTGTGTTTAAATGACTTGTAGCCTACGTTAGATCCTTACAGTTCTTAGTTTGTTTGTTTAGCCAGTGGAGGGCTAATAGTTAAAAACTCCCAGTAGAGAATGGGCTTTGTTCTCTAAATGACTGCTGATAAAGGAGGATGAGTCATTGGGTTTCACGTGATGGTTGCTTATCTTTTGCATGGGACAGATGACATCAGGGCCAAAGGTGCATGTGTCAGTTACCTGCCCATGACAGTTAGAGCAGGTGGGTCTTAAAGGTGGGTGGGTGTCTGTGGGTCTCCAACAAACACACATCTAAAAACAGTGGGTGCTTAGGAATGAAACAAGTTGCCCAGATTAAGCCTTAGAGATTAAAGATGAAATCGCAGGTCTGTTTGATCAATCATTTATATTTGTACCATGGAGCCAGGATTCGATTTTAGTTTTAGTTTTTTAGTTCTCCAGAGGCACGTTAGTACTGCTAAAAACACAAGGCTTTTGTTTCAGGTAGTTCTTGTGGCCCTCGCCAAAATGGTCGTAGCCAGTGTCTGGAGCACTAAATCAGTTAAAGAAAGGGCGTTTGTGTGTCCCTTTATCTTGAGTCCAATCAGTGTTTAGACAAGGCCATCCAAATGCTGTCCGCAATGAGGGCTACAGAGAAGCATGTGAGACGAGGAGGGGATTGGGGAGGGGGGGGGGCACTGTGACGCACTGTGTCTACTATGAAGGCACATTCCTCTCTGTGCCACCCCTTAACCCCTCCGATCTCCATGGTAACGTCCTATCTGGGCACGCGTGTGGTCGTCAAATGCCAGGACCGTGCTAGCGTCAGCTGGTACAAAGGAGAGGGGAGTTGTGTGCATGTGTGTGTGTGTGTGTGTGTGTGTGTGTGTGTGTGTGTGTGTGTGTGTGTGTGTGTGACAGTGAAAGTAGAGCAGGAGAGGGCTTTGGGATTGTGTCACCAGAGAGAGGTAGCCGCATCACATTCATTATGCCTGTGAGAACGCCCACAGGCTGGCACCCCCACCCCCGCCCCCTACCCGGCACCCACATACCCATACATGGCCAGCCCAGAGTGGGGCCCCTGGGAGATCCATGCCCCTCCACCTCCACCACCACCACCACCACACACAACCCCCCACCACCCTCCCACCCTCCCAGCCATCAGGGCCTGTTTGGGTGGACCAGACACCAGAACGAAGACAGATGATCAGAAGCAGAGCTGCACTGATCTGAGAATATCTCCTCTAATAAAAGCGAGGTCTGTCTGCGTTGGGAGTGCAGTTCATTGAGCCCCCCCCTGTGTTGTGGTCGTCCCCCCTTTTCTGTGGTGACCTGCCTCCTGACTGAAGTCCCGGCAGACACGTTTGTGCTAGCGGTTAGCGCGCCTGTTATGACAGAGGTGGTTAACGGAGCCGGGGAGACGTCTCTCGTGTTTACCACATCTAGGAGCGATGGGGAGAGATCAGCTCGAGGCTGCACAAGATGTTTATTATCGAAGCTCCCGAGGCGTCTTGGCCGGGGCTCTCCTATTAGCGCTGGAGCCCCCAGTTCTTCTGTAAACAGAGTAATCCAAACTCCGTCTGCTCAAGACACTGTAAATAAAGCCATAAAGATTATCTGCCTTGGATAAGTGTGTGTGTGTGTGTGTGTGTGTGTGTGTGTGTGTGTGTGTGTGTGTGTGTGTGTGTGTGTGTGTGTGTGTGTGTGTGTGTGTGTGTGTGTGTGTGTGTAGAGGTGAAACTGACTTAATCAGTTTTTTTATAGTGTCAGAGGTAGCAATAAATGTCTTTTTTTGATGTAACTCCAAGTTCTCACCAGTGGTTAATTTATATTCTCATTTTTTTTTAGACCAGAGCTAAGAGCTAGAAGTACAAGAAAAACTAGTTTGCTTTCTTCTATTTTTGAAGTGCTTTCATAATTGTCCCACAGTCAGAAACTGCTACTGAGGTTTAATCAAGTCTCCCTTTAGTAGTGTTCATAGCAGTAGGCTTCATTAGTAGTATGCTTCATTAGTAGTAGGGTTCATTAGTAGTAGGGTTCATTAGTAGTACGATTCATATTCATGATTCTATTTATAGTCATGACAGAGGCCCAAGTGAACCACATCACTACTTTTGTATCCTCACCACATTGTCTTGTTTTTCTCTCTGTGTGTGTGTGTGTGTGTGTGTGTGTGTGTGTGTGTGTGTGTTTAGTGCCTCAACCACTGACCTGGCTGCATACGAGGCTGGTTTCTTGCGTAAGAGCCCTGACCAGTACAGCTCTAGGGGCAGCATGGAGAGTCTGGACCCCCCCAACCCGGCCTACAGCTCCTGCCACCAGCTCTCGGCCTCCAAGTCCTCCAACAGCATCGACCACCTGCACAGCAAGCGCGACTCGGCCTACAGCTCCTTCTCCACCAGCTCCAGCATCCCCGAGTACCTGATGGCCGCCCCTGGCTCAGGCTCAGGCCCCGTACCCGGGTCATCCCTGGGCAACCGCGAGCGCTCCTGCTCCATGGAGCACGTGCCCCAGAGCCGGGGCGGGGCGGAGGGCATGCAGCAGGCCGACATCCGCTACGTGCGCACCATCTACGACCCGCAGCAGGGCGGCGTGTCCGAGGAGCACGAGGTCACGTCGGCATCACTAGGTCGAGGCGACGGCCGATTGGCACCCAGAGGTGGGGTCCAGCACCGGCCCAGCAGCAGTAGCAGCAGCAGCAGCAGCGGGGGAAGCTCGTCGGCCTCGCACCGGCACAGCGTGGGGCCCGTGTGGGGCTCCCAGAGTCGCAGCTCCTTCGAGAGCCTGAGGGGGGCGCCTGCACCTCCATTACGCAGCGACAGCTACGCTGCCATTCGCAACCACGAGCGGCCCAACTCTTGGTCCAGCCTGGAACAGGCCCGTTCGCTGCGCGCCCTGCACAAGGGCTCCTGGCACCACTCCAGCGGCTCGGTGGCCGGTGGGGTCGGTGGCGTCGGGGGGAAGTCCTCCTCATTCATGGCGGCGGAGGGAGGCGGCGGCCAGCTCCACACGGTGGTAGAGAAGAGCCCCGAGAGTAGCCCCACCACGCGCCCCAAGCAGGGTTTCCCCCAACAGCAGCAGCAGCAGGCCTCCGCCTCGCAGCCCGGGCGCCCCATGTACCCCACCAGCGTTTACCAAGTGCCCGCGCCCGAGCCCCACTTTGCACAGATGCCCACCACCTGCCCCAGCTCCAGCAGCGTGTACCCGGCCTTGGCCAAGGAGAGCCGCTACGCAGCGCCCCACAGAGAGCAGGGCATGGCGGGTGGAGGCACCCACGGGGGAGAGCGCACGGCGGTGGAGAACGGATACCAAAGCAGCGCTCCGCACGGCTCTTCCAGTCCGCCTCATCCGGGATATTCCCAGCCCAAACCGCCTTCGCAAGCAGCGCCGTTCCAGCCACCTTCCCATCATGCCGAGCGAGGTCTGGAGGATCTCCACACCAAATACAGATCCCATCTGCAGCCCAACAGCTACCGGCAGCCCGCAGCAGCGCCACCTGTGGCCCAGGAGAGGAGAGACCCCTACACTCCAGTCCAGCCCAGAGGAGAGAGACCCCGCTACTCCCACAGCCCTGAGCCCCAGAGTAGCCTCCAGCAGCAGGCCACGAGGGACGAGGAGCACCTCAGACGTCCAGAGCAGAGCACCCACGCCCCGGAGTCCGCGGCCCCTCAGAACAGGGTGCCTCAGGGTCAGGTGGCCCACGGCCGAGGGGCTGTCCACGTGAGGCACCACAGCGAATCCAGCGCCCCTCCTCAGGACCAAGAGCACCTGCTGACACGCCTGGAGAACGCCCTGGCCGAGGTGCAAAGGTGCGCCAGCCCCGAGGGTGCCCACCACCCCCCACTGGACCGCAGCGTGTCCGTACTGGAGCGGGTGAGCCGCTTCGAGAGGCGTGAGCCCGCCAAAGCCCGCAGTCAGAGCAGCAGCCACGCCGGCAACAGCGGCCCACCACCACCGCCACCTTCCAACCACCGTCCAAACCACGCCGCCCTCGGACCCAAGACCTCCCTCTCTGGCCTGGAGGACCTTCGCTACGGTTCCCATCCCAGCGCCCCCAGCTCCTACTCCAACCCCCAGGGCTACGGCCTGGCCAATCAGGAGTTCCACCAGGACGTGCACCAGAGACGAGCCAGCTGTGATCAGAGTCAGACGCAGCACAGGTACCAGCAAGACGCCGCCCTGCAGAGGAGCAAGAGCACCTACCACCTGGGCGAGGAGAACGGATCCGGCTTGGAGTGGAGAGACGACTCCCTGGACATTTTAGGCACCATTCAGGACACCCCGTACAACCGGGCGTACCGGGACAGCATCAAAGACGCCCAGTCTAAGGTGCTGAGGTCCACCTCTTTCAGACGGAGGGATCTGAACCCTCCACCGGTGCCGGCGAAAAATCTGTCCCTGGAGAGGAAGGGTCCCAAGACCAGTCCCAAACCCACCTCCACCTCCACCTGCAGTTCGCCCCACACGCCCAAGGAGCGGCACGTGGTGACACCGGATATACCGGACAGGATCAGTCCTCCGCAACTTCCCAGTGTCCCACCGGTGGGCCCGGCAGTGGGACCGACGCTCATGCGGATCGGGGGACGCAAACGCCTGACCATGGAGCAGAAGAAGCGTTCGTACTCCGAGCCAGAGAACATGCACGAGGTTGGCGTGTCCGACCCGGAGACCCGGAGGCTGCAGCAGCCGTTCCTCATCCCCG